>WYDI02007337.1:354-11017 GCA_009867235.2 Psittacus erithacus
TGCAAACATAGCAAGTGCTGCCCCATCCAGTCATTCCTGTAGCAATGCACTTGGACAACTTCAAAGCAAGGAAGTCTCTGAGCGCTTGTTGCCACCCACTGCAAACATCCCTTGATATATAAATGTTGTGCTGATGATCAATAACTATATATAGGTGAGTCATGGGGATGGTTTCTTTCATTCATTCAGACTGTGACTGCAACTAAAATAAAGGTGTTCCCAAATCCTCAGTTCCAGGTGCTCTCTGATCCCCTTGCACAGGGAAGAGCATTCCAGTACTGGAAAAATAAACACCAGTAGTTCACCAAGTTCACTTTAGTGTTTGCCAAGCTGATTACTGCAAAACCAGTTAAAACCCTAACTGCAGTTCTAAAGACACTGAGCCCTTGTGCACCAAGGAGAGCTTGTGGGGGCCAAATATGGGCTCTAAAAGGAATAAAATAAACAAGAAAAAATGTTACCAAAATGTTCAGCCTTTGTTTTATTGAGTTACAACAAATGAGCAACAAGTTAGAAAAGTTGGATTTATTCAAACTCCCTAGCATTCTATTTGGGCAGCGTACTGAAAGGTGGGCAAGGTTTCTGAACCCAGCTCGCCAGAGGAACGCACCAGACAGCATTAGCACCCGCTTGCCTATGCACCCACAATCCCCATCTCCCTCCTCCTCCTCCTCACACGTGCACGGATAGACACCTCCACACAAGCCCAAAGTAGCAGTATTGGTAGGAAAAGTGCACGCGGGAACCTAGGACTGACCTAAAAATTTAGTGGCAAGGGTTAATCAAAAACATCTTTGTGCGCTACAACACCTAAAGCTGGAGGGCAGGCTGCTGCCTATGGCGTCCATCATTGTACCAGCCAAAGAAACACAAACCAAGTTCAGATTATGAAGCATCTTAATTTCCTCGCTGCAACCCCCCTGGGGGCTGTACTGCGTTGTTGAACAAAAAGTGCTAAAAAAACCCAAACAAAAAAGGCATTCTAGCCAAATCTTCAGAGACCCACAGCTGGGCCTGGCTTGTGAAGAGTGAAGTATGGGAGTGAGAGAAGACTCGCCTTGTAGGAGCATGGAAAAGCAAGAGGTTTAAACACTTAACCAGTAGCTGGTGGCCATAAAACAAGTCAAAACAACAAGAAAAAAACCCAAATCCCAACCACTCGAGAAGGACCCTCCCCAACCCCGTAACGCATTTAAGTGGGCTGAAATGTAAACTGGCTGGGAATCTGGGCTCAGATGCTGATCCACACCAACAGGACTCCAAAAATCTGTCTTAAAACACTTCAGGAAAAAAGAAATCTCCTCTCCCTTCCCCACAAAAGATACCTCCCTCCCCCAACCCAACCCCAAATTTTGCAGTGGCATTATATGCAAGAATGACTTGCACCTATTAAAAAGTTAACAAAATCTCCACGTTGTACAAATCTGGTCCAGTAGAGGAAGAGGCTTGGCAGGAAAGTGGGTGGGAGAAAAGCAAAGGAGAAACTTATGTACAAGGACCCTTTTCTCTTTCTTTCTTTGCTTTTTTAATGCAGTAGTAGGACTTTGGCACTATAAATGATCCCATGATGATGCTCCATGAGAGCGTTTCTCGCTGTGCCTCCACAAGCAGGGCTTGAGACTTGGAGTTGCAACACACTACCTCACCCCAGGCAGGAAAATAGTTTTCTTCTATTTTCAGACAGCATTTCCCCTTCATCATCAGGACAGTGCAGCTGAGGAGTACCCCTGCAAAAAGTATAAAAGCAGCATATTATTTTTGAAGGCACTATGAACAAGTACTTGAGCTGTCAATGAAATACAGCGTCCAGTTTACATCCTTGCACAGGCAATAGCACTGTATCCTGAAACCTATCCCTATGACAGCATGATGCTGCAGTAAGGTGCTGGATTTACTCCTGTAAGTAACCCAGCTAATAACCCCCTATAGATATAGGCACATACAGCCCTTGACTCTGCTGAGCCCTCACTACTACATACCCTGGGCAGATCCTCACTCACGTTGCTCAAAGATGATGCGCACATGGGTCGGGGCAGCTACTTTACAACCACAGGATGGATGGGGCCAAAAGTAAGAAGACTTCAGGTCTTCTTTCCCCAATAAATCCTCTCATTAAATACTTCTTTTTTTGCATGGTTTTAGAAAACAATTCGACAAACTGCAAGACAATGGAAAAAACTGCATGTGCCTGTGCTCTGCAGAGCAGGTCCCTGGCTCCGCTACAACTCCTGCATCTACATAAAGGCTGCACCACAGACTGGAGACTAAAAAATTAACCCCTCAAAACCAACCTTTAAATACACACCTACCTACACTTATCCCCAGTTCTCAGCACAGAGCAAGGGCTCTGCGATAGGCACTATGTTCAGCCTGTTTTTCCCCACTGAGGTGTAAGTGTGCAAGCGCAAGCAACACACTCAGACTGGAGCTGCATTCAGGGCAAGGTGGCCTTCCTGCACCATTCTCCTCACCCATCCTGCAGCAGTGCATACTGAGACCTGAGCTAACCTGTTATTTCACACCTTTTATGATTGTTGCTACCAGGTCTGTTATTCCCACAAAACCAGTAAGCTCTGCCTGGCACCTGCAAGGCAGAAAGCAATGGAGTCAAGCTCTGCAAAAGGACACCGGCTTGCACCAACATCAAAGGCACAAGTCCTCCCCATCCTTGCGACCTGTCCTCAAATAGCCCCTTGCTCCTCCTAACTCACTGGAAAATACCAATTGCTGCGTTGGGTTTTGCTTCCCCTTTTGAAGTTCTTTACTGTGTTACACAGCTTGGATCTCTCATACACCTCATGGGTTTCAGGGGGAATTGGAAGTCCTCCATACTTTGGCCTCACTTCCTGAAATTCTTTAGGGTGACCAGAGTTCCACAAAAACCACTGGTCAATCCCACTCTGACCTCAGGATGGAGCCTTGGAGCTCCCCACAAGCTACTGGCACTATAGCTAGCCTTATGGGTGAAACTCTAAACCAGAAGAAAAATGGGAACTTGGACAGAAAAGGAGGGAAACCCCAGTGCTGTTCAGTTTTACCAGTTTCAGACTGGAGCGCACTGGGCCACCAGGATCTCAGCTCCTACAGTGGTACAGAACAGGTTGAAGACACCAAGGACCCAGGCCACCTCTGATGCCCAGTACATGCCAGTGTACACTGCACATAGCGGAAGCAAGGGGTGACCTACTTTGGACTCCTTTTTCTGGTGTGCAACTCCCAGACATGGTTTTCCATTGGCACATCTCCATAGAGCAGTGGTCACAGCCATCAAGAGCCAGGGCATGCATCTTTTGGGGTATCCACCTACCTCGCTCCACTGTGAGCTACCAACTTTTGTGCCTACATCTTGCAGGGTTTGGGCTTAGAATGGAGGTCATGAGATAACTCTAAAAAAGAAAGTTTATGGCAGAGAAGGTGGTGGTGGGGACAATAACAAGCATGCTTCTGAGAAACAGAACAAAAGCTCTGGGCTGAGGAAACACTGACCTTGGGAAAACCCCACAGGGAGACAATGCTGTGAAGAAAGCCAGCGGTAGCTGCCAACCGCTCCGGCACGCTCTGGTCCCGCTCTCATGTCTGAGCTGCAATTTGCTGTATTTAATTTAGGATCAGTTTCTGTTTGTCAAGCTTGTGCAAATGGGGACAAGAGACCTAACTTTGACCCAGGCTGTTGGAAGGCAAAATAGCTCTATTGATGGAAAGAAAACTAAAGCACTCTCTTGACAGAGCAGTTGCAAGAGAAATGCAAGGTTTCATCTGGAGCATCTTCAGTGATGGCTTTAGTGCACCCTACAGCAGCCACCCAGAATCCTGAAGGCCCTGATACCCTAGGGGAACAGGTCTCCCAGCCTCACTGCTCAGGAAACCTGACCTGCTCCATGGAATAGATCCAATTCTGCCAAAAGCTTCAGATATGTACTTAATAACAGAGCCGTTTCTTAGCCCAGGGACGGTATTTCAGAGCCTGACATGAATCCTGCTCTCACCAAGGCCAAGCGCAACCATCCACTTTAAACTACATACAGCTAAGAAATTAGCAACACCATGAACATCAAAGGAGAGTTCTGACTAATGCAGGGTTCAGCAGTGAACATTTCACATATGGCTGTGGAGGTGTGAGAGTCAAGAGGAGGAGAAATCCCTTATCAACTCTCCAGTCTACCTCCTATGTGTGACCAGAACAATGGGAGCCCTCTAAGGTAAGGAGAAGTGTGATGCTAGGAAAAATCAGACTTTTATACAACAACAGGCAGAAATAAGCTCTCTGTCAGGTTTTACACAGTCTTTGCTTTGGAGTCATACCCTGGATTCTCACCTAAGATAACACCCTGTTAATTTAACACCAAAGTTTTAGCTAAAACTTACACAAGATAGGCTTTGCAAAGGTAAGAGTGAAAGCTTATCCTGAACGAAAAAGGAACCAGTAGCTGGGATTTTTCCATGTGTCCCATCAGTTTGGGGTGCTTTTGTGTCACAGTGCTTGTGACAATAACTCCATGAGGGCCCCCAGAGAGCAGGCACTTGTGTAACTGGGCTGAAGCTTAGAGGGAGAATAAAGACAAATGAAAGAGAAAAACGACTTTGGGCTTTTGTCAAGTCCCCTGGCAAAGAGCAGACAACAAACTGGTCCTCTGATCTTCCTGCACAGTCTGAGCTGTGGATGCCCTGCTCCAGTGTCTCTTCTCAGGTGGTGTACTTTACAACCAGGCACTGGAAAGCTCCTCATCAGAAGAATAAGCCAGCAAAAATTTAACCAAGATCAAAGTTCTTACTAAAATTCCTCTCTGACAACACCTGAGCACCTCCACAGCCTTGGAGCTTAATGGAGAGCTTCTGTGTCAGGGCACAGAGGGAGCAGGTTCACTCCAATGGACCCTACACTGCTTGCAAGCATAAAAATGCACCAAGCCCGCACTGCTGGAAGAGGGTTGCTGCACAGCTTGGTTTCATGGTACAAGAGGTTTGTTAAGAAACAGTGGTTTCAGGCAAGCCCCCTCTTCTGCCCTGCTCCCCATTCCCACATCTGGAAGGGGGAAATGATTTGGAATTAACAACCTTGGAAAAAAAGAATCCCACAATGCATTTATTCATCACACATTTCATTTTGAAAGGCAGATCAGATCCTGCCTCTCCTTTCTTATGTGGCTGCACAACAGTGGCACCCCAGCGTGCTGCCGGCTGATGTCCCCACCTCCTTCCTCCTTTAATCTCTGCCTCTGCCGCACAGGTAACACAACCTGCTCCTCACACCCTTAATTACCAACTTCTGCAAGCGTAACAGAACCTTGCATTGCAGTCTGGAGCTTTAAGATTCTGTAAGATACTTTGTGATACAAGCACTGTGATTTCTCAAAATCAGACAACACAACACACAGTTCAAACTACAACCAATGCAGGGTTTCCCTCTTCAACTCGGAGGCAACACCCGGGAAACGTTTGGACAAGTACTACACTAGGAGAAAGCGGAGGGCTCTATGCTAGCCAGCAAGGCATGCTAAGAAAAACTGCACCTCTGCAACACATCATAGTTCAAGTACTGCCTGCTGCAATAGTAAAAGTCTTCAGGGCAACTGTGGAGGGTCTGCTACAAGTCCTAGCTTCCCCCTCCAGTCAATTATTAAGAAATGCTGAAGTATATTATACTTCTTAAATACCAGAAAACTACAAGTTCTTTTTAAAATAGGTGTTGTCTCACTGCGGTTGTTAATACAGGAGTTGAGCTTCTGTAGGGTATGTTCTAGCTTAAGGAGACTTCAGTCTGGGAAAGAGAAACCAGTTATACTGAGCACAAAACGTCACAGGCTCCAGTGAACTCAATGCAACATGCAACTCAAGAAATGCTGATGGTGGTTGCTCCAAATTGATACCTGTGCAACTGTGATCAGAAACAGGCTTCAGGTCTCCAAATAACATGTCCTTTCACATTGTGAAAG
This sequence comes from Psittacus erithacus, assembly GCA_009867235.2. Classification (NCBI taxonomy): domain Eukaryota; kingdom Metazoa; phylum Chordata; class Aves; order Psittaciformes; family Psittacidae; genus Psittacus; species Psittacus erithacus. Next base: position 6,288 of record WYDI02007337.1, read on the forward strand.
ATCATATAAAACACACTTAAAGAAAAGCCCTGCAGCTTGCTTATAAATTCAAGGTCCTGTGAAGAGGAGCTGCTAAAACACCCCCACAGCTTAGTCTGGGGTATTTCCTAAGCCTCTGGAGTGAGCAAGCAGAACAAAGCGAGGCCGGAGACAGTTCTCACCTGCAAGGGGAGGAGAGCACACTGTTTTTGCTTGCTAATGCATAAAGAAGCATTTCCATCCTGAGCCCTTCCCCCAGCGACCTTTTATTCTGAGCAGGGCAGGATGCTGCAAAGGAAGGACCTGAGGTGCAAAACCAGGCACAGCCTCTACTCACAGGAGATGAATGATCTTTTAGCAAGGGATATTAGCAACCAGTGTCACTATTTCTTTGTGTGGCTCAGCTAGCATGTTGTACATCAAGCGCTGCAGAGGTTACATAGGTCAATTAAAGGCAGAAAATCTAATGTTTATCACTTACTGGAAAAAAGAAATAAAAGATCTCCCTTATCTGATCTGGGGCTTGACCCACAAGGAAACAAGAAACAAGGCAAACAGCACTAACCCCTCCCCTACCATGCAGTTGCTTTAATTTACAAGCAGGATGGGTCTCCCTTTTGTTCAGGTATCCAGCAGGCACAAGGATCCGGCAGGGATGGGCTCCAGGGATTTATACTGAAGAGGGGCTACAGGATGCTGGAAGCACACCCAGACAGAGGCAGCCTCAGAGAAACATGGCACCATCAGCATTACCTGTCTATACGTGGGCATTTTCTCCAGATATACTTTCAGAGTCAAAGTCTGCCAGCTCTGCCTGGCCCTCGGGTGCCGTTTGGCTCCAGCTGTCCGTACAGTCCGATGCAGCATCCTCCTCACCCACCGTCACTTCCACCCAGTTGACCTCCGCTGGCTCTTCATTCTCCTCACTGCCGTGGCCATCGTGGCCATCGTGGCTGTTGCACTCCAACCTGTCCGTTCCCTCCACTTGATTCCCCAACAAAGAGTCTTTCAGTGGTTCGCAGTCTCTTTTTGCTCTTACCACTGGTTTCCCTCCATTCTCTTCATTCAGTTTTTTATGCTCCTGAAAATGCTGCCGAGACACCTCATTACCATTCTTTGCGCTCTCCATGTGTTTTGAGCCCTTTTTCTGGCTTTGCTCATTATAACCATCAACAACGCACTGCTTCTGGTACTGGTCTATCCATTTAAGTGACCCTGTTCTTAGTGAAGACCGGTTTTCCTTGAACCAGCGAACGATTTCAGTTCTTGTGAGCCCAGTCTGAGACGCTAACTGGTCGTACTCTTGGGGTGATGGCCACTGGGTCCTTGCGAATGTGCTTTTCAGTAGATGACTCTGCTCTTGAGTTTTCTTAAATGTGGTGGAGGATCCAGATAAAGCACCAGGGAGCTGAGAGCTACTCAGCAGTTCTGCTTGGCTTATTGCACCATTGGGAGTTCCTTGCTCCTTAATTTTTCTATAAGATCCCATTGAGTCCAAGACAGCTTGCTCCATGCTGTCCCTTATCTTTCTCCGCTCAGAGAACCATGAATCTATCTCCCTCCTACTCAGCTTAGTTTCTACTCGAAGCCTGTCCAATTCTCCTTGGGTAGGAAAAGAGCATCTTAGGAAGCTCTCCTCAAGGGCCCTAAGTTGCTCTTGGGTTTTCTCTTTGAATCTCTGAGGAGCAAAATCTGTGTATGGGTGAAATGAGCGGCTGTGTCGACCAGCTGAAGGCGCTATTTGATCCTTCCCTAAAGCATCGCCAGGGATGTGCACAATACCCCTTTGACTTCTGTACCTATGGTCACTGAACCACTTCTTGATCTCGCTCCTGGAGAGACCCGTTGCCTCTATCAGCCGGTAGACTTCTGTATCGTCAGGGAACTGGCTTGCCATGAAACTGGCTTTCAGCTCTGCTATCTGCTCCTTCGTCTTCTTTCGCTCGCTGGCTGGAGTCAATGGTACAGCAGTCAGCTTGGCAGGCATCTCAGGCACCTGAACCACGTGAGGACGCTTGGCCTCTGGGGCACTTGATAACATCTGCATCGCCCTCTTTTGCCCCTGGTTTGGGGCGACAGCAAGTGTAATCGGTGAACAGGAAACAGTTGAACCATTTGACACAGGAGTCAAAACCAGACCGGTCTGGCCCAGTATCTGACAAGGCAAAGCTGTTTGGATGATGGGCTGGGGCATTTTTGCAGTTGTCAAAGGAGCTGGCAGGACGGTGATGGTTTGGGGAACTGCCTGGATGGTACCATTGAACATCTTCTTCCTCGCCTCCTCCACTTCTTCAGGAGACCAACTTATACCATGCTTCAAACGTTGCGTAGCAAACCAGATTCGGATTTGTTCTTCGGGATGTTTTGAAGCTGCTGTCAACCATGACAATTCTGCTTGTGTTGGGTAAGGAAATTTATTAAAGGAGTTGATCATGGTCGCATTAGTGTCCAGTGCAGAGTTGTATTTGGTACTGTTCAGAGGTACCGGGACCTTGGGGACAAGGTTAATATTTGGTGGCAGCTGTACAGAGGGCATAACATGGGCTAACACATCATGGAGAAGGTCTCCATTTATACAAGCAATAGCTTCAGTGGCTTCAGTTATGATACGGGGGAGGGTGCCATCCACGTGGTTTTCCGTAACTCCCTCTTCTGGCTTTTTGGGTCCCTTCCTGGTTTCCCCTTTAGGCTTTCCCAGTTTCATCATTGGTGCTTTATTTGCACTAATTCCCCCATGAAGTGAATCACCACACTCTGCAGTTTCTAGCCCACTGCTTGTGACAGTGACATCGTTAGCAGTGGTCTCAATAGACTGCTCTAAAACAGTCTGATTATTGCGCTTAATTAATTTCAGTTTAAAGTTAGTCTCCCCTGGGTGGTATTTTGTGTTATGGTCAGATAAAGAATCGTATTTTTTGGTTGTGAAGTTGCACTCAGCACAGACGTACAGGGGGTTCAGAATGACATTTGGATGCTGAGTGTCAACATGCTCTGTAAATTCATTTAAGTTTTGTGTTGAGTAAGGGCAGTATTTACACTCATAACCGCCCTGGGGCTTCTTGGACTGACTTTCAGCTGGGGGCTTTGCCTCGACCACTTCGCAGTCTTTGACTGAGCTTTCTGAAGGCCAGTTCTTTTGAGAGTCCTGTTGTGGTGCGCCAGACTCCTTCTCTTTAGGAACCTCCACGCTTTCAGTGCCTTCCTGCTCCATGACTTCCGAAGTTCGCACCATACAGGGAGTTGTTGATTTTCTTTTGCTAGCCATCACAGCCACCGCCAGCTCACTGCTGTCCCAAAAGATGACTTTTTTTGACAGGGCGAGCTGTCAAAACTCAACAGATCTCGCAAACAGCTCCAACTTTCCTTGATTGTTTTACTCTGTTTTGCTTAATGAAGACTTTCTGTCCCGGCTGTGACCATCAGCTCCTCCAGTAGACCTGTCAGCTGCATGACACCTGCAAAATAAAGCACACAGCATTAGGCACTGACCTATAAAACACAGATTCAGCAGAAAGCCACAGCTCAGGATATGTGCATTTATAAAGCCCATTTTGGACAATGCTGAATTCTTCTTGCCCTGTTATCAACTTAAGAGTTAAAAATCTCCCCACAAAGAAAAAAAGGAGTGGGTAATTCGCAATGAAGTGCGCCACGGGAAGAAAATGGCTTTGAAACAAGTAAGATGAACAGACAGGGGATTTTAAACTCCACTCAATGTGTTAAGCTGGAAAAGCAAGATGCTGCTATAAATACTGCATCTTTTTATAGAACCCACAGTTTCTATTAATTATTATTTTGAAGCCTGCAGATTTTAAATTAGAGTGTGATTTATATTAAACTTAATTACTTCCCACTGTCACTTACCTTGTAAATATGTCTGCTAAATGATTGTGGTTACTAATGATGGGTGATTTCTAAATAAAGCTATAGGGCCTGCCTGGGTTGTAAAAGTAAAGGCAGAAAAAAAGATTTAATGCAAATCAACACTTTCAAAGATCTCTGTCTTGATGAGAGGCGGGTTCAAAGAAATTGCAGCGCACCTACGAGCCCTATCAAGTCTTTTCTGGAACTGAAGTTTCCTTAAAACACCACTTTCCACTCAGTATTGACAGAGGTAGCTAGCAAAGGTCACAGAAGCCCTTAGATACCTTTTAAACAGGGTCCCTGCCTGTGACCCTGTCGATATTCTCACCAAGCCCAAACTGTGCATTTCCCTGCCTACAGAATTAAAATAAATCGATTTTAGGCATGATTTATGCCCTGAAATGGTTTTGGAAGCTCCTAAATGCAAAAATTGTGAAAAACATTTTTAAAAGGATCTGAGATCAACATCAGAACCACCACAAAGAAAACACTGCACCAGCTGCTTTAGGATCTATCTCTGCTCGCCAGGAGTGGGTGGAGGGAAGGAAGGGAACTTAGTTGTCAAAACAGTTTCATTAACTGGGGGAAAAACAAAAGGCAAGACCTGCACTGATTTTTGTGGAAGTGTATTAAACGGACAATCTGAGTTACAGATCTAATGAAAGATGCACCAGCCCATGGCGGAGACATGGACTAGATGATCTTTAAAAGTCCCTTCCAACCCCAACCATCCTGTGATTTTACCATCTCATGAGTAACCAAATCAATATCCAGCTGGAGACCAGTAACAAGTGGTATCCCTCAGGGATGGGTGTTGGGACCGGTCTTGTTCAACATCTTTGTGGGTGACATGGACAGTGGGATTGAGTGCGCCCTCAGCAAGTTTG
>WYDI02007338.1:0-28447 GCA_009867235.2 Psittacus erithacus
CAACTTTCTCAGCCTGTCTTCATACAGGAGGTGCTCCAGTCCCCTGATCATCCTCGTGGCCCTCCTCTGGACTTGTTACAACAGTTCCATGTCCTTTTTATGCTGAGAACACCAGAACTACACACAATGCTCCAAGTGAGGTCTTACGAGAGCAGAGTAGAGGGGCAGGATCACCTCCTTTGGTCTGCTGGTCACGCTCCTTTTGATGCAGCCCAGGACACGGTTGGCTTTCTGAGCTGCAAGCGCACACTGAAGACGGCTCATTTTCATTTTATTATTGACCAACACCCCCAAGTCCTTCTCCACAGGGCTGCTCTGAATCTCTGCCCAGCCTGTAGCTGTGCCTGGGATTGTTCTGACCCAGGCGTAGGACCTTGCACTTGGCATGGTTAAACTTCATCAGGTTGGCATCAGCCCACTTCACAAGCGTGTCAAGGCCCCTCTGGATGGCATTCCTTCCCTCCAGCGTATCAACCGAGACACGCAGCTTGGTATCATTGGCAAACATGCTGAGGGCACACTCAATCCTACTGTCTATGTCACCGACAAAGATGATTCGATGAGGTGTACTGAATATACTGAGTGCAAAGTGAATGAGTTGAAAGTAACCATTACTGGAGATCCTGAGCAAAACGTGCAGTAAACAAACTGTTCCTTTTCATTTTATACTTCATTTTATATATAAATTCATTTTATACTTGCAGATTATATATTTTGCATGCAATATTAGAAAAGGTTATGTATTTGTTTATATATTCATGTGATGTCTGCTGATGCCTGTGCATGAACGACTGGCATGTTAGTGAACTTGTATATGAAACTTACTAAGTACTGTAATGACTAATATTCTCCATACTGAAGATTCAGGTACTGAAAGTCCAAATGGATGGAAATACTGTGTAAAACCTAAAAGCAGCCTACAAGCAATTTGCAGCAAGGTGGGAATTTTACATATAAATCGGTTTTTATGAGTTCTGTATAGGTATGGAAAGAACCATTGTATATTGAAATACATACCAAAGGCAATGGCAGTACAGAAATGAATAGTGTTTACAGGGTATTTCTGTATTTCTAGAACATGCAATGTTTTGTTTTTATTAAATGCTCTGTCAAAGTGCAAATAGAATGTTAAAATGTAATTAATAGTCATCTCAGAATGCCCATACAATTTATTTACTGTTGTAGTATTTTGTCTAATTTGACCTGTTAGCGTTTTATGTAAAAAGAATGAATGTAAGTAAAAGCAAATGAATAGGAAGTTGCAATAGCACATTGTCTTCAAAAGAGGCTTTTACTGAAGCTATAAAACTGCTGTAATAATGTGTAACTGCTGTACTGAAGAAGATGTATGCAGTGAAATTTTTTTCCCTCTGGATTCCAGTAATTAATAAATTTGGTGACAACACTTACACTTCAGTCTGCTTAATGAAATGTTACTGAACTAAGCAAAATGTTTGATTATGTAGGATAGATTTATATATATTTTAATGGACGTAGTAGATCTTGAATTAAACTAAGAGTGTAGGGCCCTTGTTTGTTTTTCTTTTTTGGTTTGGGTGGTTTGTTTTGTGGTGGTTTTGGCTTTTGCTGTTGTCATTGAACAAGTTATTTGAGCTTTTAATCTAGTTTAAAAACTTGGTGACAAGAGTTTGGTAGCTGGACATGAAGCCTTTTTGATTGTTTGAAATATCCATATTCAGTTGATATTTGGGTTAAGGGTCCAAGTGTTACTGCTGGTGTTTAGTCACAAACAGAATTACGTGATACTAGGGTGAAAAATCTTCCCACTAAAATATGTGTCTTAATAGAAGGTCTGCTGCTAGACAGTAAAGTCACCTAAATAGAGTTGCAGTAAAAATCATCAGTTTCCGCAGGGTTTTATTTGGGGGGAGGGGAATAAATCAAAACTGATAATATTGCTCTCAGTGAGCTGTGATGCTTCTTACTGAAAGTTATCACAAGTATGAAGCAAATCCTTAAAACTGTCAGTATCATTATTTTAAAGTGGTGGTAATTTGCATCTATCAAAGACAGTACAAATACTTTCTTATTTGTATAGGGCAAAGGCAAGATTATGTAAAAATAATGAATGGGAGACAGGTGTCATTGCTTATATCATCAGTTCCAACAAATTCTAGTTGAACTTTTTATGAAGCTAGAAGAATGGACTTGTCAAATTTCTGAAGCTGGATAAAAACGCTTGTTTCCTGAAGGACTTGACTGTACCTTTGCATAGCTTAAAATTTTAAGTATGAGAGATCAAACCTTGTATGCAGTTAAGTATAATGGAAGTAAATTCTACAAATGTCTACTTTCCCTCTTCTTTCCCTCTTCTCATGGTGTTATGGTGATGAGTATCTGGGAACAAATATATTTCTGTTCTCTCATCGATATCTTGGGGTGCTCTTCAGGTACTGGGTCACCAAAACATCACATTGTTGGCACATATGTTACAGGGCAAATTGAGTGGGCATGGAGAATGAATTGCTGAAATTACTCTAAATACTGTCTTTTGTGAGTCAAGGTTAAATTGTTGTAATTTTGTGAATTGCAGCATCAGTGCTCCAGATGCAAAAATCTTTATATTTATGCTTAGCTGAAGTCATTTAATTGTAAACTTGTCATCCTGACCTAAACCAGGGTTTGGTGTTCCACATTTTATGTACTTTCATCATTCTAGAAATTCCAGCCTTATTTATTGTAGAATTTGCTATGGTCTTGCAACTGTTACTGTTATTTTTATCCAGAATGCTGTTGCTTAAGAAATTCTGTTTGTCTGGGATTTAGACATAGGTATTGCACATATTTTAGATAGTCTTGAACATACAGTTCTGCTTTTTAGATCTGTGTGCAGCTTTGCTCCAGTGTTTTCCCCCGAGCTTATCTTAGTATCTCTCCTTTGTTCTGATTTGTATCATAACTTCTTTTTTGTTTTTATTATTTTTCTCATATTAACCATTTGAAAGCTCTGTTGTGCCTGAGGCTTTCCTAAAGACTGTCCTGCTGGTTTGGTCTTCAGTTACCAACTTCTGTCTGTCTTCTGGTCTCCTTGCTCCATGGCATCCAAAGGTTGTTTTACATCCTTGTGGAGTTTGTACTTTCCTCTGATTTTATGCAAAAATCTTTCTTTTTCTTTTTTTTTCTTTTTTTTTAAATAAAAATGCAGAATTATTTTGAAGCCTTTGAAGTTTTTCAAGGGTTGAGAGTTTTAGAGGTATGTCTGTCTGAGAGCACCTGAATGTAACCAAATGACTATAGGAATGATTTTGTGAGTGAACTGGTTTGGGCTGGGATAGAGTTAAATTTCATCGCAGCGGCTCACATGGTACATGATTTTGAATTTGTGACCACAACAGTGTTGGTAAGTGAGCAGTACTTACACAAAGCCAAGGCCTTCTCTGCTTCTCACCCCACCCCACCAGCAAGCAGACTGAGGGAGTGCAAGGAGTTGGAGGTACACAGCCAGAACAGCTGACCCCAACTGACCCAAGAGATATCCCATACCATATGATGTCATGCTTAGCAGTAAAATGGGGAAGAAGGAGGAAGGGAAGACACTCGGAGTTACGGCATGTGTCTTCACAAAATAACTGCTGCGCATGATGAAGCCCTGCTGTCCTGGAGATGGCTGAACACCTGCCTGACCATGGAAAGTGGTGATGGATTCCTTGTTTTGCTTTCCTTGCTTGAGGGGCTTCTTCCTTAGAGGTTAAATTGTCTCCATCTCAGCCCACTTGTTTTCTCACTGTAACCCAGATTCTCTCCCAGAGTGCGTGAGCGGCTGTGTGGGGCTGAGCTGCTGGTGAGGTTAAACCATAACAGTGGAAATGATTGTGCTAGTGTTCTGTCTCCTACCAAAATTATAAGGATGGTTTGAAAATGTATTTTCTATCTAAACTATTAAAATACAAATTAGAAAAAATTTAGCTTATGAAATTATGGTGAAAAAGATAAATGTGAATGGGAAGTACTTATTTTTTACTACTTTACTGCTTAAACATAGAGAAAATGTCTGAGCTGTATATGAGCTGAAATGGAGAACAGTAATAACATTTTGAAGGGTGAACAAAAAATGGTGGCTGCTGTTGATATTATCTAACTAGTACTTAAATGTTGTAGAATAGCTACTAGTATTTGGAGTTCTAATGTGTACAAGAAGTTAAAGTAAGCTTGTTTCTTTTAGGCTTCATAAGGGCTAATTGAGAGTGAAGAAAAGACATGCAAATAAATGCTCTGAATTGAGCTTGCCTTACTGGTAAGGGCTAAAACCCTCTCCTCCCCCTCTCCCCCTCTTCCCCCCTCCCAGAAGCTTGATATTGTAGTGAGGTCAGTGCTCAGTAGAGGGTAGAAGAGTGTCTGTGAGCTCACTAGCTATATGCCATTTGTGAAAAGCAATCGCAAGCCACAAGGAGTCAGTTCCACTGCATGCTGCACTTTCTTCCCGTGTACTGTGTCTGCTGTTCTGGCCTGAGTGATCTCAGGTGGGAGACAGATGGGGAGCATTAAAAATGAGTAGTTTTCTGCTGGGTTGATAAGATGAGGTCCCTCTGCAGTGAGCTTGAGAAGATCTGTCAAGCAGCACGGCTGATACAAGGGCAGGGATGTGCGTGATGGTATGCAGTCTGAGAAGCACATACTGTTCCTCATAGATGATAATTTCTCCAGATTTTGAAGTATTAGCAAGAAACTTTAGCAAATGTGTATAGCAGTGCATTTAATGAAAGAAATAGTGTTTTTTGAGCTAAAGTTGGTTACGGTATGTACACCTCATAGATGTTATATGCCCTTTTTTATTCTACTGTAGAGATTTCATCTCATTTGGGAGAGGTACTGCACATATACTGTTGTGTAAGGGTTGCTACAGTTGACCTTTTGTTTTTTCAGTTGTGAAACTAGTCCTCAGTGAAATGATATGAAACTTGTGGAACTCTGGTGGCTGTAGACGTAAGTGGTTGACTTTTTTCTCCTGGAAGAAATCTGGACAGTGGCTTTTACGATTGATATGGTGTCATACAGACTGAAAATAAAAGAACATAATCGTAGAGTAGTTTGGGTTGTAAAAGACCTTAAAAGGTCATGTAGTCCAACCCCCTTGCAGTGAGCAGGGACATCTTCAGCTACATGGAGTTGCTCAGACCCACATCCAGCATATCCTTGAACGTCTCCAGGGATGGCACATCCATCCAGTAAATCTCAGGGCAACCTGTGCCAGTATATTACCACTCCAATTTCAAAGAATTATTTCCTTGCATCCAGCCCAAATCTCCCCCTTTTTAGTTTAAAACCATCACCCCTCATCCTGTCACAAGAGGCCCTGCTAAAAAGTCTCATCATGCTTTGGGGGGAGTAATTGTTTTGGCATAAGGTAACAAAGTTCTTGTGATTATATCTGGTAGGTCTGTGAAGTTCTCTGCCCACCTCCTCCATATGTCTTATTTCTGTTGTGGGTGGAGTTATCTGGAAATTCAAAACTTACTTTAACTCTGAAGGGATTCCAGGTATTTTTAGATAACATGGCAGTAGCTTACTTGTGCCTTTCATGCGGGTGACAGTTCATCTGCATTAGTGCGTCGATGCAGTAAAGGACTTGGTAACATGCATGCACTCATGTAGGTAATTTTTTTTCTCTTTTGTAAAGCATTCTGTCCTTGGACTGAAAAGAATTATATGAACAAGGGATATCCTGTATTGGCATGGTGAGATTCTGTTTTAGTTTATTTTATTTTTGGTTTGACATGGAAGTAGCTGTTTTTTCCGAGGTATATTGGACTGTAGGCACAGGTCTAATGAATCTGTGAATCTGTACCTTACTTCCCTAGAATAAAACTTGGGTGAGGTAGTGCAAAAAGTTGCTCATTTAAGGTTTTGGGTTTTGTGCTTGCTTTTTTTTGTTTGTTTGTTTTTTTAATGCTAACTTAGGAGTTGCTAGTAATTTGCTGTGATCCTATGAAGATGATGGTAGTACAATTTATACATCAAATTAGACACAAGTAGAAGTCTGAAGCAAACATTTTAAGCTTCTGTTCTTAAACTACAGCTATTTTTAAGGAAAATTCCAAGTACATTTTAAGTAGGTGTTGTAACAATAAATACCTAAATCTGGATACCTATTTTGAACATTTTTGTCAATTTTAAGCTGTTTAGTAATGCAAAGAGAAAGTGGTATCTGTGACAAATTTAATAATTTGTAAGGTGTGGATATTTTGTACCTTCAAAACAATTCCTTGTCATTTAATACTGGCTTTTGAGTTTGATGATTAACAAGCTGATACTAAAGCATATTAAAAATACTAAATATGCATTAAAACTAGTTGCAAACATGGTGGTTTTAGTAGAGTTAGCATTTTTGATCTGAAAAGTGTCATTCTGATTGCAGTTGGTTTACAATCGGATGCTACTAGCTGAACAGAAACTTTTGTAGTATAGCGTATTTATCTATAAATGCTCCACTGTTCTTAGCATGTATTTTGAAGAACAAGAATTCTAATATTTCCTTATATATTATTATTGGGTTTGTAATTTTAAAGAAAATTTGCAAGCAGAAATGTAATATTTTTGCCCAGTAGTTCAAAAAGAAATTTTAATGTATTCTTCTTAAATTAAACATGCTTTATATATTTCTACAGCCTGTATTTGTGGGAAATGCTGCTTTGAAAGAAGATAAATTTTGATGCATAGTAAAAGGCAACAGGCAGATCAAAGATTTAGATACCTTGGCTAAAGACTTTGTGCCCCAAATAGATTGCTGCTTTTATCTGGTAACTCTGTTAATGATGTTATTCTTTATGTATCAAGTCTGCCATGCTGGAGATGGTGGTATGCTGTGGCTATGTTTGCTAGGGCAGCTGACTTCTGCAGTCCTTAGTCTTCCTCATGGGACAGTGCAGTTCTCTTCCATCTATCTAATCCTCCAGGAATATTTGGTTTTGACAAATCTAGCTGTCTTCAATTCAATTTCTTTAAAGTTGAAATCAGTGGAGTTTTATCCTATTTTATTTTATTTTTAAGGTAAACACTGCAAATTATATTTTTTGCTAAACTACCTCAAAGGGGACAATCATTATTGTTACTGCTGGTTAACTTCTTTGTAGTTGTATTCAGAAGACAATGATGATGGCTTTCTTGATTTAAGCTTGTTAAATTAGGCTCATGAGTGTAAGGAGTAATTCCTAGTCTCTTATACATCACAAAATCAAATTTTTTGTAAAAGCGACTCTTGATTTTTGAAAACGAATATTGTTGAAGAAATGCCAATTCATTTAGTATGGCTGTCAGTGCAGGTTATAGTACCTACATAAATATAGCACAACAATTTCCATTTTAAGACCTTAAGTTCCATATAACAGTTCCATATAACACTTCCTCCTTATTTACTTTGGACAGAAATTTCCTTTCTAGCTAAAGAGTATGTGTGCGAACAAATATCTTGGTTAAAGAAGTTCTCATTTTCACAAAAAAGAGAAATCTGTAAGAATGTCTGCGTATGAATCTTTACAATTTTCTGTACCAGTTAGCAGGGGAAACCACCACATGTAAAGGATGTATAAAGAGCTTTTGCTCTTTCTGTGCCCTCTGAAAAATGCAGCTTGCCTGTCTTTGAGCCAGTGTTTGGTGAGAAACTAAAATTGTTTTCTGCCTATACATACTGCCTATGTTAAAGATAATTCAGGTTGAGATGGATTACTAGCTAAATGTACGTAGAGCAATGTAGCATGACATGGCACCCTATGAACATTTTCTGTTTAGGATGTGAAAAGATTTGATAAGGCTACCTGAAATTTCTTTGTCTAGATGCTAGGATCTGCTGGAAATGTTGGATCAAGTAAAATTAGGCAATTATGGTTTTGTGTTGTTATTGGGGTTTTTTTATTCGTTGTTTGGTTGGTTTGTTTGAGGTTTTTTTGTTGGTTTATTTTTTCTCCCCTTTATGTTTTGTGCTGTGAGGAACAATGCGTGGAACATGATAAAATGAGGTAACTGGGACTGTTATGTAGAAAATGCATGCAACCATTCAAAAAGAAGTCCCACTCCTCTCTCAGAGGTTTCCCATGCCTGTAGCAAAAACTGGTGGAGGGAGTTTGCTGAAGAACACAGAGCAGTGCCACGAAACTATTTTTTGGAATGGTGAGGGGCAGCTTTAGCTAAGATTAGTTGGATTTTGTGTTGTAAATGTTAAGAATAAAGTTGGTTGGTGGTGGCTTTTGGATGCTTGGTTGGTTTTGGGGTTTGTGCATTTTATTTTTTCTTTTTTTTTTTTTTTTTTTTTTAATGATCAGCTGGAGAATATAGCCTAGATACTAAAAGAATAAGGAAGTTCTCAAAAAGCCTTGTTGATCAGTTCCGCAAGGCAGATGAACTACACTTGCTTTGCTACAAGTTATATGTTCTGTGATATTGAGAAGAGACTTTATAAGGGGTCCACTGAACTTCATTCCTACCTTTTTCCCCATGGATCCTCTTAAAGTTGAGGCTAGGCCTAATTAGAGGATAGGTCGGTTATCTGATGAGGTGGTGCTGTTCTTCAGACATAACCAGTCTTGCAGGCTGCTGATGGAAAAGAGTAGGGCTTGGTGGCCAAATGGCTTCCTTTTTTTTTTGGGGGGGGGGGGGGGGGGGGGGGGGGAAATTTTGGGGACATGTTTAAGTCATCAGTGTTATTATTTCTGACAGTATATGTAAGCTACTTTTTTATCACAGAGGAGTACTAATTGCTACTCCTTGTGATCTTGTCTTAAAAAAAAAAAACAACACCCAAGTAATATTTGGGTGTAGAATAAAATGTGTAGATGGTAAGCATCAGACTAGCTTGGTAAAATTCATTCTTGAAAATGTTCCATGGTATTTTCCTTAAAATGAAAAGGTGGGGGGAATGACATCTTAAAACACTGAGTCTGCTGATAGGAATTACGACAAATAGGTTTGGATTCATCTTGGAAAGTGAAATACCAGATGCACAGTGCAATGTGGAAAAATTTAATCACTGCTGATCTGGAGTGTTCTTGCTGTAGGCAGACTTATACCATATAGACTGCAGGTATAAAGTGACATAGATATTTTCATGTTTTATTCTGTGCTGCCGTGTGTATTTTATGAGCATTTGCAATGGATTTTGGTGACACAAAACTGTCTTTTTGAAGACAGTTGTGTGAAGTAAAGGCAAGGCAAAGAACTGGCTACTAGGCAGGTACCCATTCAGTGATGGTGCCTCATTTATAACTTTGGGAACTTCTAGCTTAATTTACATGTATTCTGATGTCTCGTTGAAGTCCAGTCTCTTACAGTAACACTGTGATTTTTATTTTTTTTTATCAACTAAATAAAAGATTTTCATGGTCAGTTTTTAAGCTATTTATGTATGAATCTATGAGCAGCAAGTGCCAAAATCAGTTCTTACCCTTTTTATATGTGAATTACAAAGATAGTGAAGCTTTAAATTACTCATTATCCAGTAGCTGCTCTTTGTAGAGTTCTTGAGTTACTGTTGGAATTGAAGGTGTTTTGTCATGCAGTATTCATGTATATTGTTTGTTTTCCTCCTCCTGAACACAAACTTGATATTGTAAATAATTTCAGTATCAATTTATGCATTGCATGCATTTGCTATTTTAGAATTTACTCAGTTGAAGTAAATTGTATGTATCTGTAAAGGTGAAGAGCTCTACTGTCAAAATTGTGGGTTTGTTTTGTTTTGCTTTGTTTATTTTATTTATTTTTTTTAGAGTCCAGCACGCAACATGATTTGATGAATCTTCTGATGGAGTGAGGCTGACAGTTCAGCCTCAATATTCTATTTCTGGAATTACAAGTGTGTGTTTTCTGACCACTGTGAGTTACACAGGATGGGTGGTGGATGCAGAAAGAAAAATTTCCTCAACCTGATTATTGTATATTTCAGGGGAAATATTTATTTATTATTGTAATGAATGTTGGACTTTGGAGTGATTTTAGTGTCTCATCTTGTTCAAAGTGCCCTGCTCCCCAGATAAGCTAACAAAAACAGAATTCCAAAGCTTCAGATAAAAGGGAAAATGGGATTCTTTTGTTGATTGAGAATTTTGATTTAACAGTATCAGCATTAAATGCTGACCTTAATTAAAAAAAAAAGTGAATGTTTACATGAAGTACAAAGTTGGTTTTTTTTCTGTTCCTTGTATAAATATATTTTTGTATATTCGCCATATTTCCTTTGAAAACTAAATGATCTTGCAGTGGTTTTATCTTTGTTATTGAATCTAATGTAGTTATACAAATAGCATTTATTTTTCGTAACTAACTCTTTTTTTCTGTCTAATGCAAGTGGTCTGTATTGAAAAAGTTTATTGAAATATTACTCTCACAGAGATTTTATATTATTTTATTATTATCTTTTGCTCACTTTTTAAAGGGGGCAGAGGGTGGCTGGTTTTGCAGATCTTAATTCCTTGTCAGATTCAAGGAGCAGTTATAATTATGATGAAACCACGTAATTTTCACCTTGTTGTTATTCAGTGTTACTGAGATCCTTTTAAGTTGATTGAAGTGATTTCCCCCCCCTCCCCCCCCTTGAGTATTCTGTCTGTTGAGCACTTTTCTCTTCGCCTGATATACTTTCACTGTTTATTTTTAGTATTTGCTTTGTGACACCAAGTTTGTTTGTTCAAGGTCAGCTTGTTTATCTTTAAATCTGTCTGATGTCATTAAGAATTGCATACTCCTTCCACCCAGTACAAAAAAATTGCATTTTTTTTTTTTAATTGCTATTCTTCATCAGAGCAAAACTGTTAAGACTTACATGAAAGGAAGGAGAAATGACCAGCAAGAATCCCCAAGTTAAGGGCACCCTGCTGACAGTAGGATCTGTTCCACTTTGCATGAACCAGTTACTAGGATTTCATCTGTAGAGGGAAGCTGGTGTGTGTGTGTGTTTGGTTTTTGTTCTTTTGTTTCACCCCCCTGTTCTGGTTAGTAAAAGTAGGTGCAAACACATTGTATGCACTACTGTTAGGGAGTGCATGCCATTAGCTACAGTGCTGAGTGTGTAGGCCTGGCTTACATGTAAGACAAGCTTAGACTTCGTGTTATGCTGACCTCATTCAGATGGCTTGCATTTTGTCTCAAGTAAAGGTTAGCCTGAAGTAAATCTTGTATTGATACAACTTTATGCTCAGTCATTGTAAATGTTCCTCAATGTCCAGGTTCTGTACACTGTTCTTTATTTTGTTTGACAAGGAAAACATGTCTTTCCTTCTGGAAGTTGGTTATCTATTCTGTTTAAAGTCAGTGTCAATGAACTTTTTCATTGTTTGTGGAAAAGTACTTAGCAGTCTATAAAGGCCTGCTATCTTTATTGCTTTGATTACCTTTCAAGATTGCTAAACTTAAGTTTTGTTCTTTTTCTTCCACTGTCTGAGTCATTAGTGGATTTTTTTTGTTTGGGTTGTTTGTTTTTTGGTTTTTGGGATTTTTTTGTGTTTGTTTTTTTTTTTTTTTGATTCTACAGTACTTGAAATATTTACCTTCTGGGCAATGTTTAAAGTTTCACATAGCTTGCCATATGCAAAGATGTCTCATCAACTTGATTCATGTGCATTTTGTTACGTTATTGTGTTCAGATAAGCCAAGAAGTATTGCAGATACTTACTGTTTTCTTTTCATTTCCATAATATTCATCCAGTAAGACACTTCCTAAGTTAAAAAAACTCAATATGCAACAAAGATGGTGGAGGGATAGACAGTGATACTTAGGCATAAATTGGCAGTCAAAATAGGATTGTTTTATTTGAAAATGCCGTGTTTTTTCAGGAAACCATGGTTATGTTAAAACCTCCAAGAATCATTGCTTTTAAGGTAACCAGCTTCCTTCGATACAGTCATATGGTTGCAGTACTGTAGCATTCCCAGTTAGTGCCTTGCACAAAGTCTGACAAAGCCATTTGTGTCTTCCTGTACCTGTATGTTTTTTGTCTGATATTGCAAGGATAGACTTCAGTATTCAGTAAGTCATGGCAATGTTAATATAGTGGTCTAGAGCTTCTTGATGGAAAAGGGCTGAGCAGAGACCTCTTTCACTTCATTTCAGGATTATTGTAGGATGCATGTGGGGATGTCAGCAGGTTATGATGAACTGTTATCTTGTCACATGAAGTTCAGAAGTCTTCAACAGATACTGTTCCAGCTTTTCAATTTTAACATCAAATTAAATTGTGAAATTTGATTATAATTTTTAAGAAGAAATAATTGGAAAAATGAGTTGAATTTTCAACAGAACATAGATAAAATTTAAATAGTAACTGGAGGTACTGATTCTTAATCATGTAAGTGTTAATTAGACCTACTATTTAGAGTATCTGATTTCAGTTTTGGAAATGCAGCAGTTTACATAATTGTGTTCCTGAACTCATGTTTACGTCCTCAAAAGGTTACTTCCAAAGACTCCTAAGTATGTTCAGTCCAATTAATTTTAAAATATGAATATGCAATATTCTGTGGAAGTCAGAATCTTTTTGTTTAGGGTATCAAATGTATAATCTTTAAGAATAGACTCTGACCCATGCCATGCAAATCTGTTCCCATAGTAGTGGAAAAGTGAGATTGTGTCCTTTGTGATGTGAGTTTCAGTTGTTTAATTGGACTTCCAGACCAAAAAAGGCTTTATGTCTTTCAAATATATGTTACCACACTGAAATTAAAACAACAATGCCATTAAAAGTACTTGCAAGTAAAAGCTAAATCAGAATTACTTTATATTTTGTGTAGGACTACAGGCTAATTTTTACCATCTTTTTTTTTTTTTTTTTTTTTTTTAAATATATTCCTCAATTAGTGTGATCTGATTTAAAATCCTCAATTTTTCCTTACTGGCTTTTAAGCACACAGTGGTTCCAAATTAAAAATGGATATAAATAACTCACTAATACAAGTCTCGGAACATTTTTTGTTGATAAAATGAAAATCATATCCTACCCCTCTCACTTTCTCTGCCCTTTCAGTGCTGCCAGCCAGCTGGCATCAGTGACCTCTTACAAGATCAGTTGAAAAACTCTAATAATAATAGTTGGAAAAAAAAAAGTGCTTCTCAGTTTAACTAGAAGACATTCACTGGCTTTTCTTTTCCAGGGAAAGAGGATTTAAACAAATTTTCCATAACGTTTGTTGGACGTGTATTTTATAGTAACCACCATGAAGTTTTCTGCATTTAAGGGGCACGATGAAGCCGAGATGAAAAGATAAAAATTCATGAAGGCTCAGCTTCACAGCTGGTGTATAATCCTTTCTGTTGTCACTGGTGCCCTGGCCCCGGTACCCAGCAGAACAAAGGGAGCTGAATTGGAAATGGTGGGAGCTGGGGAGCCTTTCACTAGCAGCACATCTCATGGCCATAGGCCTTGTCAGGGCGCAGTGTGATACCCTTTATTCTAGGTGACAGATGCGAGGTGGTTCTGCTAGGGGGAAGTCATTACTAGCGTGAGGGCAGTGTCAGATCAAAAGTAACCAGCGATCAAACAAGGTAAAGGGCTGTGGAAAACAGGCTTTCTGTCTGGCCTCAGCACCTGCTGGATCACTAAGGGGAATAGGCCTTGTGTGTCAGGTTGCTCTGATTCTCTTTGATGTACGGTGAATGAGTGAGGATGGAAGCTGAAATGGATAGAGAAGAGTTTTATTTCCCTTTTCTTTGGAGCAATTAAAGGTGCTTTGCTATATCATGCTGACGTGGACTTTATAGCCTCAAAAAAAATCTCTGAAAGTCCCTATTTGAAGAGAAATGTGCAGGGCTTGAGTTTTCTGTTTCCAGCCTTGTGTATCAATGATGAATTTTTCAATGGTGTTGCATTTCGACTGCGGAAAAAACAACATTAGTATTTGGTTTTAGTATTTAGTATTCTTGAGGAAAATTATAAGTGCTGTAATTGTTGTTTTTGAATCTGTTTAAAGAATTACTGCATACAAAATATTAATACTTTTTTTGGATTTGCTCAGAACTGCAGTGTTTAATTTTTTTTTTTTTTTTGGGGGGGGAGGGGTAATGTATTCATTAAGGCATGTGTTAGGCTTGCTTTCTGACTTCTGTTGAGTTTCATAAATATCAAATTTTTTTTAAGCAAAAGTGGAGGTGTATAAGTGTATACTAGAAGTGCACACTATTTTTTATGTAGAAAGACTTATACTGTAATTCAGAATATAAGATCTAGCTAGCTATAAATAAACTATAAGTGATTACCCATGAACATTTCAGTTGCGATGATAATATGCTATACTTGCTGTTCCACAAAGTATTTAATTTGTGAAATATTTATCTCTTTATATATGCACACCTGCAAAACTTTTTTTTTATAGCTTTGTTGGTTTTTTATGGTGTTTCAGGACAAAAGTCTGTAAATTATCATGTTTTATTTAGCAAACTTACTGGAACTTAAGCTAACCTCCTCATTTCTGCATCCTTTTTATTATATGAAAGATACTTAATGTTATATTTTTTTATAGATTTCTGTGTTTATACAGTGAAAGTAATAAAAAAAATTATTAGGAGGCATAATTGTCACATTTCGGTTATGAATTTGTTTTCCCACTCAGTTAGAAGTATCTGTATACATCCTGTAGAGTATGTCTTATTGAAAGCAGAGTTTCATAAGATAAACAATTAGAAATTGTTCTTTTTGCTGCTAACTAGAAACTAAATTTTCAATGTGTTCTAAAAGAGATTTGCAGTGGTGTTGTTTGTTGCTTGTTTTTGTGTTTGTTTTTTTTTTTTGTGTGTTCTTTTTTTTAATGAGTTTGTATTGTATTTTTTTTGTTAAATCTGGAAGTGTGACTTTGTATATTGTCAGATATTTCAGAGAGTAAAAGGGTCCATTATTATTTCCCTTGATATCTTAGAATAGAAACAAAATGAAACTTGCTTTTTAAAAAAAACTCTCGTAGCCATAGTTCAGTATTGACTAAGCATAATTTAAATATCTGTGCAGGTCTGTAGGCATTTGAAAGATAGTGCAGTATTAACAGAAACAGTAACATTTAAACTATTGCAATGCCTAAGAAAATACTGGTGTTCTGAGATTGCTCTGTACATTTCTGGTAGCCTTTTTTTGCCTGTGTAATAGTTCAGCTTTCATGCAGTGTCTCAAGTTTTACTGTTACATTAATTGACCTCAGAGTCTTCCATTTCAAGTGACCGTGTGGTTTAACATCAATATAATTTTCACACTTGCAGTAATTGCAATCAGTGACTATTATGTATCTTCTGGAGAAAAGCATGTTTAGTTTGGTTTATTCTTTTCACTTCTGACCTACAGAGAAATAAATACAAATCCACCAAAAAGGAAATTCAAAGAGCATCTTTGTATTTAAAGAGGAAGTTAGAGTCTGTTCTGACCTAGGTAAATGGGAATGAATTTGCTATACATGTGTGACTACTTTATTTTTATATGAAGTGGCATTTGCAATCTTGAAACTTCTATGAGCATTGACGTATAGTGCAACTTCAGCTGCAGTGCTGTCTGAATCCTTGGAGTCCTTTGGCCTAAAAATTTAGAAGAACCCTAATAAATTTTGCCTACAGGTTTTGTTCCCTTAACAGTTTTATCATTTAATATGTAGCTTCAGGTGGCAGGTTTATCTTCTGAAAGTTAATGTTCATATTGGAAAAAGATAAAACCCTAGCCAAAACAAAAATGTCTTCCCAAATTTTTTCTGAATTCTGTTTGGATTTGCAACCAGTGGAAGAAAAAAAGCAAACCCCAAATTTGTTTGGGACCCTGCTGAAGGAAATGTGCTGTTTGTCCTTTACTTTTTTTCTTGCTTCTCTATAGACTCTACTATATCTACTTCATGTGATATACCTGTTTTGTAGCTTGAGCTTTAGGCATGAATTAAAAATCAAACCCCAAAAAACAAGACACTAGAAATTGCCCAAATTTTATCAATAAAGCAGCCTTCTGTATTAGGCTAATTCTAATTTTGTTCATTTAGAGTTACTTTTATAAAACATTGTATAATCTTAGAGCTATTTTTCATGTGTCTAGGAATTGAGATCTCTTACATGAAATTAGACTTTTCTGAATTGTTGTCCCACATTCCTCCACTGGCGGGTTTTCGTTCTCTTTCTGAAAAAAAAAAAAAAAAAAAGTTGTTAAAAGTCTACTTTTTAAAAGTAGTGTGAACCTGTGCATCTGCATTGTAATCCAAAGTATTTTACTGTCTAGGCTTTATGTTCTCTTGTATGCTGACTCCCTCTATATTTGTTTCAAATTTAGATGCCTTCCTCCTTTTTTTTTTTTTTTGTTTCTTTGGGTTTTTTTTTCTTAATTCTGAGTGTGTAAAGAATTTGCTGTATTTAGATTTGCTTTATTTAGATTTACTTTACTGTTGGATCACATTTTTTCACTACAAAGCCAAATAACTTCGCAGTGTTAAAATGGAAGTTCTGAGTCTTAGCAGGTAAACTGAAAATCATCTGAGCTTTTCTGGGGAGTTACCATAAGAGAAATGTGGGTAGATGTAAAGTTGAGAAACATGATGAAATAAAGGGTAGATGGATATCTTTATTATGCAAATACTATTTATTTGCAGAATAAGAAATAATAACCAAGAAATAAGAAATAATAACTCAGAAAGAATAACCAAGTCAGTCAGCCGGCATTTTTAGGTAATAGTTGCTAGAAAGGTTTAGGTCAAATCTTAGAGCCCTCCACGAGCATCCAAGTCCCAAAACAATAGTTGCTTATTTTTACTGTGCTGTCATTAGAGAGGAAAATATTGTATTATAAAAAGTGTTTTAACCAATACAGGTAACAGCCTTGGAACTTGGGAGAAGAGGAAACTGAAGGGGAGCATAGATATATAACAGAATAAAAATACTTCTTGATATCTAATGCATGAGAAAAGTCACTAACTCAGAGGTAGAAATTACATGTGTTCTTCAGCCTGCAATTCTGAATCACACAGTCATCTAATGGTAATAATTCCACCTATACACTCAAGATTTTTTGACGGCAGCCATTGGCTCTTAAGCTGATATAAATGTTGTTTATACCACTTACTGCGCAGGAACATTGCTGTGATACAGGAATGAAAGTGACTAACAGGTCAAAATGGTCATTCTGTTCTAGGCAAGTTGGCTACATAGCACAAAACTTGGTATAATGGTATTTGAATGTTATGTGTGGTCTTAATCTGGCATTGGTGTGCACGGAGTCATCCATCAGTAATATAAGCAGAAATTATTTTACTTAATGAATTCAGAAGTAGTTTGCAATCTGATAGACGTTTAGTTCTGCAGTCTTTTGAAAATGATAGAAGTGCTTTCCCTGTAGGTTAATGGTATGTAGTGTTTTAAACTCTTTTAAGCCTATCTGATAAGGTATCACGGTTTGGGAAACTAAATTAAGGTATCAATTTGGGCTGATTCATTACTTTGAATGTCTAGAGAGATGTTGGGCTCTGCCCACCGGGTTTGCCTTTTAGAATTGCTTTTCATAAGAATTCTCAATATATGTAAGATTATAATCTTGCTTCCAATTTTAAGTTTTTTCCTTTTAGTAATAACTAGAACATAATCTTGTGCCAACTACTGCTAAATTAATGCCAGAAGTGCAACTCTATATGTGTGCCTGTGCTGGATGCTTTAATTATAGATCAATAAACTTTCCAGAATAGTGATACAATTCATCTCATAAGATAAATTTGTGTCACAGGAGACTATGGCACCCTATTTGTTGAAGTCTGGAATTACTGATAATGGTTCATTTGCAGAAATTATTCAACAAAGACCCCAACTCAAAACCTGTGTCGTATCTACCGATTTCAGTATTGTCGCTGTTGTGGTGGTGTATTGTGGTGTGTGTGTCCATTGGTTTGGTTTGTTTTCTCATTAAAGCCACTACACTGGTACAGTGTGCATTCTTGTTGTAGTGTGCTTACACAAGATATAGTCATGTAATGGAGGACAGAGCTCATTGTTAAGTATTACAGGTTATTAAAAAACACCCATGAAATTTTAAAAGGGTCAAAAATAAGATTGCAGTTTGTCCCATCTTACTGTGGATATTCAAATGAAGATCTGACCCACAAACAAAAAAAAATGTTTATGTACTGACTGATGTTAGGATACCCCTGTTTCACATACTTTGCACAGGATGTGTGTGACTGGTGGAATAGGGTGTGCTTTAGTGAGATTAATGTAATTTCTGTAAATTTCCCTTGACGATAGCGTTAGTAATATACATAGCCTGTGTAAATTGGTAAGGATTCAGTTAAAATTATTGTTCTAACGTGATCTCAGAAGATCAAAACGGGCTTTTAAACTGTTTTGTTAACAGTGAGTACACCAGTGATAATACTTCCAGCAGAAGGAATGTACTTGCAATTACAAAAAAAGGCTGCAAACTGACCTTAAGAGCTACACTGAAACTGCAGTCTGTCTTAAAAATCCTGCTCGAGCATTCCATACTTCAATGAATAAAACAACTTTGAAATCCTGAAAAAGATTATTAGCGTGTTTTGCACATCTTTGAGTACTCTGTCACAGTTGGTGGAGCATCTGTTTGCAAAAAGATGTCACTTGGGCTGTAATAGAAGACCCTTGAGGTGTACCATAGTGTTGACTACCACGTCAGTTTCTTATCTGTTTGCTAGAGTGCAGGGAAGGAACAGGAGGGGAGAGGCGGGAAAACAGGAAAGCTTGGACAGTTTCCAGGGCCCCAGTGTATGTGTATGAGAAGTTATAATTACAGGCTGTGAGGCTGACTTTTATTGGGCAGGCTTTTCTGGTGGGCTTAAAGCCCCCCCTTCCGTCCCTTCCCAGGTGGTAGCTGGCTTTCTTAGCCTGCATTGCTTGACATTATCAGGCATGGCTAAATGGGACCTCTGCCCCTGGGTTCACATGCTGCCAGCTGAAAGAAAGTAACAAATGGGAATGGATGACAAAACAGAAGTGCATAGTAAGAGAGGGGAAGAAGAAAAGCAAAAACAAAAGGTAGGAATAAGAAAGAAAAGGGAAATTGTAAGGGAGGAAGGGATGGTGAAGAAATGAAGTGGTGGTAAATAGTGAGCTCTAGGAAGTCATATTTGCATGGTAGGCACTTTTTTTGTTGTGACAAGAAATGCAGTAGAGTTTGCATTTGATATTTTGATGATCTTTATTGTACGGTGATAGTTTGCTTCATAATGATAAAGCAGTTACCAGCGTAATAAGATTTGAAGGGTATGTAATGGTATTTCTTGTCAAGGCCATGTGGTTGTTGATCTTCTTGTAATAATTTTGCAGGGTAGCTTGCTGTGTTTGTTTTTGAAAGAAATTTGTTCAAATACTTGTTTTAGTCTTCATTCTTTATCTTTGAGGTGATAAAGTCCTGTATGATTTAGAAGTCCCCTTTGCAAAACCCATATTAATGAACATCACAAAAAAAATTACAAAAGAGGAAGGAAATTGAAATTAAAAACGAGGGCAATAAGTCTGCAAATGAATTGGAAGAAATTCTGCACTTGACATGCCAGCATGAGTTATAAACTACTTGGTTTTACATTATATTGAAGTCTTTGTTTACTGCTCTGAAGGGAAAGAAGGCCTCTTTTTCAGATTAGATTATTTTTCACACAACAAAATTTCTTTGTGGTTAAAGGTGCTCTTAATTCTTTTTTGGTCTGCCTGAACTGTGTAGCATACAAAATTCTACTAAAAAATCAAGTCAGAAATTTGCACATATTTCGAGTATTGATCTGATCTAATTAACTTCTATTCTGAAGATAAATAACCTGCTATGATTTACTTTAAATAGTAAGTACCATAAACATCTCATAGGAATTTTGGTATTTTTTTTAATGCAAAAGCATTGTAAGTCTCAGATAGTATAGTAAAGCATGGTGTCATGAGTGTGCAGTCTGCATTGGCTATTTTGAATGTAGTGTTTCTTGTCCCTTGTATTTAAGACTATCTGTAATATTGCTTGCAACATGAACTGGGTTTATTGCATGAAAATATAGTAAGTGTGGAAGAGGTTAAAATAGTGTACAGTTTTTTAGGTAAACTTCTAAAATGTAAAAAGCAGTAGCTATTAAAAAAGTACCATGCACAACTTGACTCATATAGTTACACTTGAATACCTGGTGAATACAGCCTACACAAACTTTGACAATGATGAGACCTTCCATTAGTAGTTGAATTTGTAAACTCGAATATCAGTCTTTGTTGTTTAAAATAATAGAAAATAGCCAGTATAGATAAGTGGTGTGGATTGTTCTTATCCATTCTTTGCAGTTTTTCTGCTTCAGACTTGATGACCAGTCATCTGCTGTTTAGTCTTGCACTGCTGAAGCACAAATGAAGTAGTTTTCAGGCTTGATTTAGAAAGGTAAAATGCCAAGCTGTAATGTTGGAAATGTGAAAATCGATCATTTTAAATTTACTTTGAGCATGATTTAAGTAATGTGAGGGATGAGTCTTACTGCAACTAAGAATTCTCTGAAAAGAAAGGGTGGGTAGGAGATGTGTATGATTTGGCAGATGAATTTTTAAAAGATGACCTGCTCATCAAATTTGGTGAAATTTAATGCTGTTTTTTTCTCATTCATCTATTCTGGTTTTATTCTTTCTTAAAAAAAAAATAAAGCAAACTTTGCAGCAAAATGTGAGGGTAGAACATTAGTCATGCAGCACTCAGATTATTTCCAGGGTGCCAGTTGCTGCCGCTTCATGCACAACTAGCTTATCACCTCACGGAGATATTTAATTACTATTACAAATTAATACCAGTCATTTTTGTACTATCAGAAAAGCTTTTGTAGAAGGTAGCAGTAAAAGTATGGCCCAAAGTTGTTCATATCTCATCCATGATTTGGCAGGAGATGGCTGGAGTAGGGTCTTTGATTACAAACTTGTTTTCATTTACTATACATTAATTTTCGTATTACTGCATTACCATTGTCTTTCATATTTCAAGGACTTATGTAGGAGAAAATGAAGAAGATCCTAAGAAAACATTTGATGGTGCTCATGCTTCTCTTTTTGCTGACATTTTTTGTGATAGTGCTTTTTGTTGGATCTGTTAGTAAGGTCTCACTTGGCGTATTGCTTGCTCATGGTGATTTGATCTGTATCCCCAAAGTCTTACTTTCATTATTGCTTTATATAATTTCAGTAGTAAACATAAATGTAATAGAAATATGTAATCAACAATATTAGTTGTTAAGGTTTGTTTCTCTGGGACATATATTGGCCATGTGTATGCATTTCATAGCTTTTTGTTCTTCTGTAACTGTATTCTGCACTTAACTGCAGATGTATCTAACAAGGACTTGGCTTTTCTTTTGTAATTCTTGTAAGTCTAATGAACATAACTAACTTCAAGGAAGAAATGTTTGCTTTGTTTATTATTAATCAGTTATTTGCAAAGTAAAGAACAAGTAAATTAAATCCTTCAGGAAGGACGCATGTTGCTACCTTTATTATGTTTACCAGTTCTGCTGAAACATTATTTCAAAGCTGAATGCAAAAAATATGAACTACACAGTAAACCAACAATAGATAAAGATAGCCTGTGTCCACTTTTCCAGTGCGCTTTTTGTATTTTGAACTTCTTTTTGAGACTGTGTTTTAAGTATTTGAAGAAGGAATATTTTTATTAAACCTCTCCAAGTGCAGCCTTTTAGGTTCAAGCTTTTATTCAAAGGAAATAGTGTTCATAGTTCTTAATTTTCAGCTTCAAGTAGAAAATGCTTTTGATTTATCATTCAGGAAAATACCATTCTAAACACTTGTTATTGTGTTGGTTTGGATTTGTTTTTTTTGTGCAGATTCTGTCATAAGGCTATACTTATTGAGATGTTTGTTTTTAGAATTTAAATTACTTCACAATTGATACATTTTATTTGAATGCACATTTTCTAACCAATACAAATCATGTTCTGATTAGGGTAATTAGTATTCAATTTTTCCTTTCCATTTTTTTGTTTTTTAGTTATTTATTTTAATGAAGACACCAGTGTTATTGTGGTTATGGAGCTTCCCCATGAGCAAAAGAATTTGCAGGTTGTGCTAGTCCTGTCTTGCAATATCTTTCTTGGCAACATGTTGAGATTTTTCTTCTGCTTTTGATTGGAGCATTGGAGATCAGAGTTAATGAAAGGCTACATTTTGCTCAGTGTACTTATTGCTGCATTTTGTGAAGGGAGTAAGGTGAAAATTATAACGTAGTCTATGTGCTTTTAATATTAGTGAGCGCCGACTGGTATTCTAAGTATCGTTGTGTGTAACAGCATATATTCAGCAGGGTGTTGTTCTGCTTTTCAGTTCATAAGAAAAATGACCAAAATCATACCAGTGTGCTATTATAGTAGCATATAATAATTTTATAGTAGCATATAATAATTTTATAGTAGCATGTCACAATTTTCATGACAAATGTTAAATTTGTCACAAACCAATATTTCATAAAATAATACTGCAATTATCAATATTTTTATAATACAGTAAAATTAAAAAAGATAAATTGTATGTGTGCTCTTAAGTTGTGAGTTTAGGAATGTTCTGCTGTATAAGATGTGATGTTAGTATGCCAGTGATTTTATGTAACAGAAAATATTTCTGTCTTTGTGCAGTTACAGATATAGTTGAATTTATGAGTTAACGTAAATCTGTTGATAGAGAAACTATTTAGCATTTGCAGACACAAATTAAATCATTTTTAAGTGTTATGCAATGTTTTTTAAAGACAGGAAAAATCCCTTTGCATGTGGTATTGTGAATGCATTACTGAATTCCCAGCAACTCTGTGTTCGATATCTAGGCATGCACATGAGCGAGTGTGTTAGTGTTTCTCTTAATTTTGAGCTTTGTGCATGTGGAAAATCCACAGTAATAGAATTTGTAAATTGATGCAAGGAATTGACATTTACTTTCTAATAAATTGTAAAGAAATTGGGGAAGTCACATATTCATGTGTGTGTACAATTTAATAGCAGAAAACAAGGCTGTTACAAGCCTTTTCATCTCCTTCTAAATTGAAGACATAGTGTAAAGTACTCTTTTTCAGTGAGCTATCTCTGAATCACTGTAGATTGCATATTTCATGGAAAATACTTTTTGAATTAATGGAAATAGTACCATTAAATGAAAAATAAATTTATTCAAAATTTAAGCTAATTAATTAGTATGTAGTAGTGTTCAGTTAATATTAAGGGTATTTTCCTTTTAGAATTATTCCCAACTATTCTGAACAGTAATAGAAGACAAAAATAGTAATACGAGTTTAATAAATTAGATTTTGTTCCTGATATTTGTATGTGGTTAGCCATTATGTGGTTATTCTTCAGAATTGTAATTTCGTATCTAATAAATGCAATCCATTTAAAAAAAAAATAGTTTTAATTATTATCGACAATGGTCTAGCTCTGTAGAACAGTCATTGCTGTACTTCAGAATTGCAAAGGTGGTTTCATACTGGCCATTTGTATACACAGATGTGGTTGTTACAATTTGCTTGTTAATACTGCTTGTTCTGCAGTATTAATTTGAATAGTAGTACTTACAAGGTATTAAAAATTAATGTATGCTATGCAAGATATCAATTGAAAGCATGTAAGAGTATTTTCTATTTCCGAAGTTACAGAAATAATCTTGAGAGGCAGCATGTAAACAGTTTCAGGTTTGATGCTGGATAGCTTCATATTAAAAATCATCTGTTTGTTCTATATCTAATGTAAAATTCTGATAACTGTAAAGCATTTAGTGTGCACTGTAATTGTGAAGAATGGTTAAGGTGTGTTAATGAGAGATACGGTAGTATGACACCTTGGATGGTTTCTTGTATCTTGAGATCATTAACAATGAAAGACTGTTATTTACATCATTTCTTTTTACTGTATGCATAATAGGTAATTGTTTTGATCCTGTGATAAGCTAGACTATCTTCTTGCTGCTGTGAACTTTAGGGTAGTGTCTCTTTTGTGTAGCTTTGTTTTAGGTCTTCCTTTCTCTTTTGTGCTCTAGTGTAGCATCTCAGATTCACCATTTTGTGGAGGTTATTTAAAATATATGTTTACTTTTTTTTAGGTAAAAGTGACTCAGAGTAGCTGAAAAGAATTAATTCTAAAGGTCAGGCTGTACAATATAAAATGTATCATTATATGATTATTTCATAGCCCTTTTTGCATAGTAGGTGTTTTGTTTGAGCAAGTCCCTTTTTTCCTGTTCTTCACTAACGTTAACACTGTATGATCCATATAATGTTGAAAGGGAGCAGCTCCATTTGCTCTTTGTAGCTGAAATTAAGCAAACCAGGTTGCTACCTTCTATTCACTGTTTTTATCTTCCTATATGGCTAATAATAGATCCAGAGGAAAGGGAAAAAAAAGGTACATAAAAGCAAGCGCCTCATCACAAGAGAAAGGGCTTGTTTCTGAAGAGGGACTAATCAAATGACACTGATGAAAAGAGGTCTTTGAATCTTTATTATCTGATGTAGATGGCTGAGCTCTTGAATTTTGTACTTACGAGTCACATTTTTCACTGCAGTTTGTCAAACTGGAGTGTGATTAATCTATCTGTCATTCTGAATTGATATCGGGGAACCTTGTCAGAGTGTACATGATGATGTATGACTTTGCCGGCTTTTGATAGTAATATTATATTTACAACTAACAAAATTTAAACATGCATCATTTTGACCTTGAAATGAGCTTATTCTATTCCCTTTATTTGTGAAAACATGTGGCTCTTGATAAAAAAAAAAACAGTACTTTGCTGAAAAAATGTAGCTCATTTTAGATTTTTGCACTCATTAGTTGAGAATACTTGTTGCTGCACACCAGCTCATGTGCTAACAGCTTATTTGATATTTGATTATAGTTATTTTTTTTCCTGCCTTTTCTTGTTGCTGTTGTGTATGTATCACTTCAGAGACATAAAAATATTGTAAAGTAGCATTCATATTTTCAGTTACTACTTAAAATATAAAATTATTATTTTACAATTTTGTCATGTGGTCCTGTGCCAAAGACAAGTTTAGGACTGAAAAGAAGTGGGCAGTACATAGGCAATATATATATTTGACTTGGAAGTTAAAGTGATTTTTTTTCACTGACAGAAGGAGCTGACTAAAAGCCTGCAGAATGTCAAGGCAGAGGAAATGTTTGTTTTTCCTCTGTGATAAGATTTTCTGGATGCTGTAACACTGGAGTTTTTCCAAATAGGACAAGGTTTCGTTGTCATCTTGGATAACTCGCCTGACTCCTTTGTACACTGATTTCCCCATTGGCATAACATTACTAATAAAAGCTACCTCATAAACTGTTCTTCAAGCACTTCATGAACTCTGCTTCATGATTGAGACTTAAGCCTCATGGAATGTATTACATGAATTGTTCAAACTTGAATCTTGAAAATACATTAATATAGCTGGGAGTCAGAATAGCTGTTAGGCTATATGCAGAAATGCTTGGTGGTAATTAACATTAAGTAAAAAGAATGTAGTCATACAATTCCTGGAATTGTCTGTCATTAAAAGATGTAGATTGGAATAGACCTCCAGAACTTAATCTAGTCCAGCCTTCTAGTCAAAGCTGGAGCAGGTTGTCCAGGTGACCTTTATTATCTGCAAGGATGAAGGTACTGCAGGCCCTCTGAGCAACCTGATCTGGTGTCTGATCATCTTCCTTCTGTTGTACACTTGGCTAGCGCAGCCTGTTACTCATTGCAGTGAGGAAAATACTTGAAATATCCATTCTTCTGCTGTGTAGCAGTAGTCCACTGCACTGATGGAGACAGAGGAATTAGTGAGGCTGTAGTGCTTGATAAATTATTTTTTCCAAAATTAGGTGGGTTTTTTTTTTTTTTAAATCAAAAATATAGATTTTGTTTTTTCCAGACTTTGTGTGTAAGAGCTCCACATATCAGTGATTTAATAATTATTAGCAAGAATAAGAAACTGGACTAAGATTTTTGTATGCTTTCAAATGTTAAACTTTATTTATATATAAAGTAAGTATATTGAGAAGTCCTTTAAGAAAGGACGAAGAAAGATGATGTAGTGATAAATAGAATGGAAATACGTAATTGGAAGTTATAAGAATATTGTCAGTTCATGTACTATGGTGTATTGTAGTCATGGAATGGTATCTGAATAATTCATCTGGCAGTTTTGGGGGAGCGGTGGTTACAATCAAGGCAGATGAATGAGAAAATTCTTGTGCATTTTTAAGGTAAGTGAGCAAAGAATCTTGACCTTTTCAACAGTTCACTAAGATAATGAAATGTGAATGATGTAGAGAAAGTTCAGAGATACTGCCCTATTTGCAAGTTTTTATTTTCTAGAGAAATATGGTTGGAACTGCAGTCCAGTAATTCTGAAAATCCTCTTTTTAATGCATTTGATTTTTTGGAAAGGGATAGTATCTTGTATTAAGCTTATTGGCCAGAATGCTTTGAATAGTAATACCTAGATCCTGTATAATTCTCTACATTTCTAAAGTGCCCTGTAAATATGGAGTAGTTAATCCTTTTGAAGTGTATCAACAAAGAAAAGCTTCATGAAGCCCGGACTTTTTTTGATACCACAAATCCTCAGGCCCACGAAGTATTAAAGCTTCTTTTGCCTTCTCATAGGATATTTTTCTAATGGTATTTTGATGGTGACTGTAATTAATGTGATCATTTTCAGGATATTAAAACCACATATTTATTCAAAGAATTCATTTGCCTCCACTTACGTATTTTACAGCTAGAGGATTACATATATGCTTTCTGATCTTGTAACCATAGAACTACCTAACTATAAGAGAATAATGGTGGGAACTAGAATAGTGCCTACTAAAACATCGGTTCAGATTAAAAAAAGAATAAGATTTTGTTCTTGTAAGTGGTCTGTGAGAAGATCACTAATACATGGAGATCTGTTGATGCTCTATTTAATGATAAAATTCTGGTGTCACTGAATGTTATATATATGGTTCTTACGGAAACTACCAAATAATGTAGCTAGAATTGGATGCAGCCCTGCTCTCTCCAGTTTTGGAGAGCTGGTATACGCACGGGGTATATAGCTAATTCGGGATCAAGGGGGTAGAACACAGTTGTTACCTTTGTCCTGTCTTTGTAAATTCTCTTTGTAGTCTATAGTATACTTGAGGAGGTAAACCCAGGGTCTCAGTTGGACGCTAATAGATAACATCCAAATTGATAGCTAAAGACCTGCTATGAATAATATTGGTATTAAATATTTGCAAGAAGAAACGTAAAGTCAGTGTATATATATTTGCATAACTGTATATAACCAGTGTATATAGTTAGGACTGTTAGACTGGAAATATCATTAAAATAATTTCTTCCTGTAATTAGAGATGTAGTTGCTGATTTTGTCACTTATTTGTGCCACTTCTGAATCATTCTGCTGTTGTATAATTTTGTTTCCAAATTACCTTAGCTCACCTGAAAATTCAACATCATACCTGCTCCCATGAGTTTCATGTTCCTGCCTTTGTCCACCTTGTGCCAACATTGGATTCCTTTCC
The DNA here is from genome assembly GCA_009867235.2 of Psittacus erithacus. Classification (NCBI taxonomy): domain Eukaryota; kingdom Metazoa; phylum Chordata; class Aves; order Psittaciformes; family Psittacidae; genus Psittacus; species Psittacus erithacus. The sequence continues at coordinate 27,478 of WYDI02007338.1, forward strand.
TTTATAGTTCAGAAGTGTTACTCTCTCATTACACCAAGTGTATGAAGGAATAGCAGGTATTTTTCTTTATTCTGAATCCAGTTCCAGTGACTTCATCTACTTATTTCACTATGTAATTGTTTTGCATTCTGGACTTTCTCCTGAAGTATATTTTAGAATATTTTGGCAGCGTTAACTTCCTGGGGTGCTTGCTGCTGCCCCTTCTCCCCTGTGCACTCCCACCTTCCCAACCTCAAGTGCAATGTGGTGTAGAAACTGGGGAATAAATTAATCTGTCATGGGAGGGAAGAAGTGTAGATGTAGTGTTATACCTAAGTAAAACGTGTCTTTTCCTCCTTTATCCCAATCTTCCCAAGGTCTTTTAAAAGCATATTCAAGAACAACAAAATTAGAAAACATGGTTGGAGGATGCTTAGAAGAAATAGTTTAAATATTGGTTCACTGTTGTAGCATGTTTTTACTGAATATTACAGGACTTTAAAAAATATAAATAAAATCTAACTTACTGCCAGAATGAAAAATTATGTTATTCTATCACACAGTTACATGAATTTGTTGGCTTAGGAAAATAATAGATAGTCTAGGACATGGGAGTGATTGTCTTGCCTTCTTGGTTCACTGAAGATTTTTTGTTGTAGCCAAACAATAGAATATCTGTAATTCAGCTAAAACCTATTTGATGCATAACTCAAAAGATTTGTAATACCTGTATTTCTCAGAATCTTTACAAACAGGTGATTTGTTGTGTGTCAGTTTATTCTCTTCCTGTTTTCATTATTGAGGAAAAACACTTAAATTTTTAGAGATAGAAGAGTATGCCCCCAAAATATGGTACTGTGGTGGTTTAAGGCCTGCCACGCAGCCCACTCACTGCTCCCCCTTTCCTCCCTCGTTCCCGGAGGGATGGGGAAGAGAATCAAAAGAATACAACTCCCACAGGTTGAGATAAGAACAGTCTATTAACTAAGGT
>WYDI02007340.1:0-12243 GCA_009867235.2 Psittacus erithacus
AGCTTCTCTGGGCACCCTGTGCCAGCGCCTCAGCACCCTCCCAGGGAAGAGCTTCTACCTAAGAGCTCATCTCAGTCTCCCCTCTGGCAGGTTAAGGCCATTCCCCTTGGCCTGTCCCTGCAGGCCCTTGTCCAAAGCCCCTCTCCAGGTTTCTTTTAGCCCTTTTAGGCATTGGAAGCTGCTCTAAGGTCTCCCTGGAGCCTTCTCTTCTCCAGGCTAAACAATTTCTGTGAATGAACTATTGAACTATTTCTGCAAAGACACAAAACATGAAGGAAAAGAAAAATGTCAGCTGAGTTGTTGTATTGCTCATTAGAACAGATCCACCTTCACTAAACACAAGATAATTGCCATTGCATGTCAAAACAGCTGGTCATTCAATGCCTACGAATTGTAAAATCACTCTTATGCAAGCACCTTGCACTTGCAATACCTGAGCACGCACAAGCATGGAAAGAGGTTACTCCCTATCTTCATTTTCTGTCAGCCAAACTATGAGTAGGAAGAAAATGCTGGGTTAAATTCTTCATGTTGTCACCATGTTAATTAAATATGACACATCTGTGCAGCAACAGGTTGTTACTTGTGAACTCTTGTTCTCCAGTTCCTTGCAGCAAAATGAAATGATGTTTCTTCATGCTCTGTTGACACAACAGATTTTCTTTTTCCTATTGCAGGTATTAGCAATTTACACTTCAAGCAAACAAATTCTTCCAGGGGTAAATAATATGTATAAATTCCAGATTTTCCACTGTTTGAGGGTTTCAGGATTTGCCTTGGTTAGGCAGCCAGATGTGAAATTGAGGATTAGTTGTGGTTTCTGATCATGTTGGTAGCTGAAGCTAGGCCAGCAGAGTAGTTGCAGCTAGTACCTGCTGCAAAAGCTGTGCAGAAAGCTAGCTAGTATTTGAGCAGCTAATCCCTGGTGTTCTCCCTTGAACAAGCTGGCTTAAAGCTAGCCTGGGTATGTCTCCATGCACTTCATCAAACCTGCAACAGTTATGAAGCTTATCTTTATTCTGGGTCATTTTTATCCACACTTTGCTCTTGTTTGCATCTTCAGTACCAAGCTTGTTCTCTTGATGATTCTTTGCAGGTAGAGATGGTTGGAAGTGCTAGAACTAAGGATGTCCGTACAATTCCACCTCGTATGTTGTAAGTTATGAGACAATCCTGTATGGTCTCATACTGTTTTACACATACCTCATTCAGCACAGTATGTACTGTACTCCTTGTCCATTCAGCAATCCAATACTTGTTTTCTTTCCATTATTCACTTTTGGGATTTATGCCTCATTCATAGGCCAATGTCCGAACTCTTCACTGATCTCCTCCTGAGATTTTCCCATGGTCCTTTATCTGTAAATCTTTAATTTATTAGAAATATTAATAAAATTATAATACATCAGTAGTATTATTACTCTCTTGAAGACATACATTTTAATCTGTATTGAGGGTTACAACCATGGCAGTGCAGATGGGTGAGTACAGAACAGCAAGTCCTGAATTCCCCTTTTTTACTAGTGACTCCCATATTTTCTAAAATTTAGACAGTCACAAGATGGAATTGTCTCAATGGAACTTCCTGTCCTCTCCTTTCTTTGAATTAATTCCAGCTCTGCTGTGTCTTGCATTGCTAAGATAGAACATTTGTTCATTTGAAGATATTTTATACTTTCCAACGCATGGAATTAATTTTCAAGTACTTAAAACAGAATCAATGACAAACTTGCTATGCTCCTACAGAATTATGCACACCAATGACTTTCCACAAAGGAGTTATCCATATGGATACAAGTGTGAACACCCAAACTAAGCCATTAACGGATCTCCTCAGTGCTTTGCACTTTAGCTGACAGCTAGTGGCAGTCGGTAGGTTGGTGAGGACTAACCAGGGTGCACACTTCAAGCACCAGATGGCCCTCACGCTCTGCAGAACTCACATAGGGCTTCTCGGGACAAGCAGCATCCTTTCTGGGAAAGCTTCCCGGTACCCAAGAACAAGCATCTATTCACACCTGCTGTGTCTGAGTCTAAGCAGGTGAGTACCTCGTTGACACCTAATCAGCACCAGATACAGGCAGAGAGTTCTTGGGACTGCTTGAAGAGTATGTGAGGGAATAGTTCACATCGGAGAGACTGGCTCAGCCTATTTCCCCCTACTACATGCAGCTACACTAGACAGAAAAAGCTTAAGGGTGCCAGTCCAGTACTGACAAGGTTTCAGGCACAACATTTAGCTCTTCACTGGAAATTAAGGCAGTTCCTGGAGTAGGAGAATATGGCAGTTTGGCCTCACGAGCCAGTTCCTTTGCTCTATCTCACAGAGGTAGCCATATCTCACATAGCTCAAGAAACAAGGTTAGAAAATCAGAAACTGGAAAGAGCATACATTTCAAAGAGTATTTCGGGAATGGTTCTCCACCGTGGGATTCAAGCAAGCTTGTAAGTGCAGAGGCTATGTTTTTAAAACATTAATGGTTACCCTGTGCCTGCAATGCTCAAGTTAAAAAAGAATGTATTACTTCAGGAACCAACTACTTTGTTTCTTCTACAGCTGATAGCAGATTCTAGCACATCCAGTCTTTGTGCAGAGCCTCTGCAGCTGGTGATTTGGCTGTGATGTCTGGACCTAGTTAACATGCCCCAAAGATCTTCTCCAAGACTGGTTGGTAACTGGATACCTCAAGAACTGGCACCCAGAAGATTTAGAAAACAGACCAACACTAGGTGGTAAGAACCTTAGCACAATCTGTCACAAGTGTTAGAAGACTTCCTAGAACCCCGAAGGGGTCAGATCTGATAAGCATACTTACAACGCAGCTAACTTACTAGGACAGCACAGTTTAGCATGAAGTTGATTACTTTCACTATTAAAACACTAAAAAAGGAGCTGCAACCATGTTTTGTGTAACAGTATTTCCTAATGATCTTGTCTGAACTGTAAGAAAGCTGAACCTTATATGCACCTCGGCACTGACAGGTTTGAATTCACCCATTCCATTTCCCAAGAGTGGCCCAACCACCAGCATGCCTGTCACCAGCATCCCTCATCCAGCTGGGCAATGTGCAATTGCAACAAAGAATAAACCAAAAGGAAGCAGACTTCATCCTCAGCATGTAAACAACCCTTGGCAAGGCAGGGAGAGGGAACGGGGCCATTGGGAAAGGAAAGTCTGCAAAGAGGTGTTGGATTAAACAAAGAATCAGTTTGGGCACAAAGAGCAGAACATGGGATCAGCCACTTCTCAGAGAGCATATCACCAGGCTGGAAAATTAAGTTTCTTCCTGTTTATTCTAAACGGTTAATTTCTAAAGTCAGGAACCAAGCCTGAGATCATCTTTCCTATGCAGGTCATGGATTATGCATTGTAAAGCTCTGGGGTTCTCTTTACTTAGTTTCATTTTAATACACATCTCAAGGTCAGTTCATTCCTTGCACTCAAAGTGTTAACACAGTCATTTTACCCCTATGGCTATTTTTCAGAGTAAGAATTTGTTGCCTTCACGTTTTGAGCTGACTGGTAAAAAGACACCCAAAGGTAGTATCCTGTGAGCTGAAAAAGCTTTGCTTTACAGATTTTTTTGCTTCAGGTTAAATCTCATCACCTGTGTACTGAAAAATCTGTTCATTCCAGAGGCAGGCACAGATCCTAAATCTCACCACAAAGTACACAGAAAAGAGCAGGCTCCTGATGTCTAGTCATTGCTACCAGCACTGAAACCATGAAGTCCAGCTCTAGGCTTCATCAGCTGCAGTCACATTTCTACCTGGAATGACATCTGCAAGTAATGTACTCACGAGAAGGTGAAGACTGCAGTGCTGTAAGGCTTGACGAAGCCAAACACAAACCAACCAACCAACTGACCACAACAGCTGGTTCCAGGCTTCCACTTCCTGGAGAAAAGCTATCAAGGAGGATGAAGCAAGATGCAAAGCACTGACACTTCAGGCTGAAACTGCTCCTGGTTCCGTTAGATTCAAGAACACAACAGCATAGCAGGGTACAGAATCAGTCATCAAAGGTGATTAAATGTGTTTGTGACACTGAAACCTTGATTTCACTAAAAGTGTGCAGAACTAAGGAGTGGAAGGGAATAAATCAAGAAACTGAGCAGCTCTGAAGATGACTGCTAAGAAATCCTGTTCCATGGGAACTCAGGGAAACTCGGGAATAATACAGACCTGAGTGCATTCAAGAACTAGGGAGAGACGCAACAAATTCTTGTCTTCTCATAAAACTGACACTACAAATGACACACAAATCACTGGTTCTATAATGATGGGCACAGACCCAAAACATGTTCACTGCAAATCTGAAAAACTTCTTATGCAAGCTTCTGCCAGGACTAATTGTTACTGTTTAATTTGTATGCTTTGATTGCCACATGTTTTCATCTTCCTACTGGCATTTTTAAAAGGTGGATGATGGGATATGAAGAGAATTGCCTTTAACCTTCAGAAATCCTTCAAAAGTCAGAGGGAGGAGGAAGCCACAGCTGGTTCTTCAGTTTGGCTCCTGACAGTACACTGAGATGGGGCTGCTTCTAGTGATTTTTCTTGCTGTTTTGACTTTCTTCGTGGCAATGGCATTCTACTATGAACATCCCAAAGCAAAAATCCCTCATGGATTTAGTCAGCGCCGAAAGCTTTACATTTTTCATTATGCGGTGAACTTTGGGTTTGGCCTCGTAAGTAAAACTCGATTCAAGCCGGAGTTTCTAATTTCATTTATGATAAAATGCTAATGGATTAATGAGGGGGGTTCTTTTTTAGAATCAATGTTTAAACATATTGCAAATATGCAACTGGATTAATTTGGTGATTGTGAGCACCACTGAAGATACCTTCAGCTCAGCTGGGTACAACAGACCCTGCTGTTTGCTATACAGCACAAAAGGCAACAATATGGAAAATAAAATCCTGCAAACTCTGTAATTGCCAGTTTTTAAGTATGCTTTAGCTTTCTGATCTGATTGCCCAAATGCTCAGTGCTGGAAGGCTTAAGCAGCTTACTGCACTGTGTATGTGGAACTTCTGCTCCATGAAACACAGCGCTTATTTAGAGAATGAGCAACTAACTGATGTGCGTGATCTCAGTTCTCTTCTACAACTGTATCACTCTACTTCTGAGCCATCTGAAAGACACTGTCTTTTGCCTTTCAATATGACTACATGACTCTTTTTTGAGACAGTACACATATGAAAGCTGTCTTTCTGTGTCATTGCTTTTGGCACATTTTTGATCCTCCCTTGTTTCTCACCTTCTTTCTTTTCAAAACTAAAATGAGATTTCTACTTGTCTTACTGTTTCACCAATTATCCTTTCCTGGATTAAGTGTTGCCACTATAATTTTAAAAACACTTCTTCTGTGAAACCTAAATCAAGCTTCTTTTCTTTTGGTTGCTTAAACTGAAAAAACCCCTTCAGTTTCTATGCCTTGTTCGTTACGTTTCACCTCAGCTCCACACTCTAGCATTGTTTCTTCCCTCCCTTTCCGTGCTACACTGCTTGTTAAGCTTTGTTTGAAGCAAGCCGGTAAACTGCTAAGAATGTGACTCATCGTGTCCCTTGAGAGGTGCCCCACGGAGGCCTCAACATTGCCACCACACTAAAGCAGTGCAACAAAACAGGGTAGTAACAGAAGTCAAATTGCATTTTCTTACATCTACTGTACAAAGTGTACTTCCACATTTTCAAAACACTGTACAAAGACTCTATCAATCAAAGTTGTATCTTTGTGTAATTCATTTGTAAAAATTTACTGGTGATTAATGTAGTTTTAAACTGCTGATCTTATAATTCAGTATCCTTTCTGCTGGCCAGAGAGAGGCCAGCTCTGTACCATATCACCTCAAAGAAGCACAAAGATAAGAATATTTATAGAATAACAGAATCATTGAATCATAGAACAGTTTGGGTTGGAAGAGACCTTAAAGTTCATTAATCCAACCCCCTGCAATGAGCAGGAACATCTTCAACTAGACCTGGTTGCCTGGAACCACATCCAGCCTGGCCTGGACTGTCTCTTATGTACGGTTCTACAAAAGTTTAAATGCAAGTAAAGTCTGAGTCATGAGGCAACTCTTGGTATTGCTGTTAGGTCAGTTACTTGTGCCTAAATAGCCAAACCCTTTCAAGGGATGACAACCCATGATGTCAAAACTGCAGGGAACATTAAAGTTTACCAGCATATCCAGTCTTCAGCTGGGACAGAAGATGCATGTGAAGTCACTGGAGACAAACCAGTTTGAAGTACTTGTGCTCAAGATCAGATTTTATGAAGAAATGACTGCATTCACCTGTGAGGACCTGCTTCAATAAAACCAACTGCATCTTAAGGTTAATAGAACTTCTTCATTGAAAAATCTGTTAACTCAGCCTTTATTTTTTCATTCAATTTCAGCCCATAAGAAGCTACACAATACCCAAGGGACTTATGACTGATCCTGTCTGGGAAATAGGCAGATTAAATTATGCTACCTACTGTGTTAATCGTTCTGTAAGCTGCCTGTACCCAGCATTTAGTCAGACAGGCTGGCACAGTGCAATTCTGTTGAGTTCTGGGCTGTACCTGGGTAGGCTTTTGTACGTGTGTGAAGAGCACAAAGGACCCTAAGGCCAGGGATTTTTTCCTGCTGATAAAAACTAAGCCAGGATTTCACCACTGAAGAATTAAATCATTTGCAAACCACCATGCTCTCATCTAACACTTCTAACATAACCTAGAAATTATCACCAAAATTAACCCTATGTTCTGCCACACAGCACTAACAGTTTTGCTAGAGACCTGAGATGGGATTAATGAGCCAAGTTACTGTACTTCTATGGAAGCAACCCTCAGGCAGGCTACCCCACAGGCTCAAAGGCCTGGACACAAGGCTGCTCCAGAATATAAAATCATCCATTCCTCTCCAATCTGCAGCTCTTTGAACTTCAAATGTTGTTAAGTATTATATTACAATTACGATCTATTCAAGTCGTCTCCGTAACTGGCCACCTCATTGTAAGAACCATCAAGAGACAAAGTCTGAACTAACCATGGAATTGTAAATGTTTCACGATCAATCTCTAGCTAAGAAGGAAATGTGCACTAATTTGTGGTTTCTTTCCCTTTATTAACAGGCAAAAGTTTTGGAAAAAGTAGGTATCACCTCAGAGGTGGATTTCCTCAGGGCTGTCATGGATGGAATACCACCATTAAGAGATAAACAACTTTTTATCAGGGACTTAAGGTTTGAAAAGGTTGAAGTAAGAATTTACCAGCCAAAATCATCAACTACTGGCCAAAGAAGAGGAATCCTGTATTTTCATGGAGGAGTTGGACTGTTTGGAAGTATTAGTAAGTAATATAAATATGAGCTATAACTACAAATAGATGTTGTTTCTGATCTGATACAGTATTTCTTAGATGACAAGAACAGTTAGTAGGTGAAGCATTAGATACTATAAAATTAATTTCAGGGCAGCAGAGTAATTTTATTTTCATGCAGTAGGTATGTAAATTAAGAGTTAAATTGTCTTTATGCAGGTAGTGTACCTAAAACATTTTTTCTCTGGTCATTTATAACACCTGTTTTCTTCCTTCTCCTTCCTGCACAGAAGAAAAGTTGAAAATCTCATTAGAATTTTATTTTTCATTTTAAAGAACCTGATTTGTGTTGACGTGTGTGTGCAAGCTTGTGTGTATGTGTGTGTACTGCAGTCTGTCTTGATGGCAAAGTAAGGAAATGTACATTTTGGCGTTTGAAATGAAAAGGCATAAGGGATTAGATAGTGGCTCATGCACAAGAAAAATCCTTGTGCTGGATTTAGCAGGGGGTTTGGTTTCGTTTGGGAGTTTTTAAATAACTTCTCACTTTCAATACTACTTTAGAAGTGTCAGCATTCATTCTATTCCTTAACTTCTCAAAGAGGAGAGTGAAGCAATGCCTTGGTGTAAATTCCAGGTTTCTTACTGCCAAGAGGATTCTACAGATGTAGTATCGTGAACCACGTTCAGCTCAGACCATGCCACAATAAGAGAATCACAATAAGAAGAGAGATAAGAATTTCAGAATACTTGCATTCTACTCATTTTTAAAACAAGCTACAATTCCATTGAAATACTTTATTTTACAGGGGCCTATGAAAGAACATGCCGCTATTTTGCCCGACAAAGCAATTCGGTGGTGGTGTCTGTTGGGTAAGTGCAGTCAATCTAGACATACAATGTGACAGGCATTCACGCCTCCTTCTAGGCTTGTAAGTCTACTGCACAGTTAGAGCAAATTGCAGCTGAAAGCCAACACTGTGTTTCAAGTGTCACTGCTTTTGCTAAAAGCACAGTTGCCCAGAGTACTAAATACTCATCTTCGTAGGCGTTCTGAAGAAATAGTGGGGTATATCCACATGGATATCCACATTTAACCTGCAATCAACCTGAGATGAATGTTCAAAGTCTTTTTCTGATGAGCTATAATGTATTTTAAAAAGAACTGATTTCTAAGTGTTCAGGAAAAGAGTTGATGTTTTGGAAATGGATTGAATTCTAGCAATTACTATTTACATCCTAAAATACTTGAGGAACCATTAACTCTTATTGATTCTGTTTATAAAGAATTCAGCTTATAGAAAACCACTGAAAACCTTTCGGATTTTCATTATCAATGTTCTGTGCTCATATTCCCTAACAATTTGTTGGGAAATGTTCACTTGACTTTCTGAGTGGAATTGCTGATAACTGATCCATGCATACATCAGATCAGGCGCCTTGCCACCTAATCCTACAATAACTCAGCACATGCCTAGAGTCACCTAAAACATCAGTGAAGATGTATTCTGTAAAGATAGAAGAGTGGACTAACCCCCCAAACATTAACAATAGTAGTAAATAATCCATTAAAAGCAGTAATTATCATCAATTCCATTGCTGTAATTATTATCTCAGAGTACTTCCTATCTTCAAAATGAAATATGTGAATGAAGAGATGACTAAGGAACATTCACTAGATATGACCATGTTTGAACACTCTCACCTCTGTTTAGGTATCGCTTAGCTCCTGAGCATCCATATCCAACACAATTTGAGGATTGCCTGGCTGCCACCATCCACTTCATGAGGACTGCACAAGACTACGGAGTAGACCCTTCTCGCATTATTATCTGTGGAGATAGTAGTGGAGGTACAATCACTGCTGCTGTGGCCCAAGCACTGGTGAACAGACAAGATCTCCCAAAGCTGAGAGCGCAAATCCTAATATATCCCTTTCTCCAGGGTTTGGACTTTGATTTGCCTTCTTATCAGCAGAATGAGGAGATGCCCATTTTGTTAAAGGAACGAACCCTTTCTCTTGGTTTGAAGTATCTTAATATAGAATTGCCTATCACAAAACCAGCATTTAAAGGCAATCATGTTCCACAAGATTTGCTACTGAAGTATCGGAAATGGGTGAGTTCTGACATCATCCCTCCCGAGTTTAAAAGAAGAGGCTACACACCAGGTACAACATATTCATTCTCAGATGAAATCTATGCACTGGTCAAACCTGTTTTTGACACTGTTTTCTCACCACTGCTAGCTGAAGACAGTGTTATTGCTCAGCTTCCTGAGGCTTTCATTTTGACCTGTGAATATGATGTGCTTAGAGACGATGGACTGCTCTACAAGAAAAGATTAGAGGATCATGGTATAAAAGTGACCTGGTGCCATTTGCAAGAGGGATTCCATGGCACAGTATTATTAGCTCTTTGTGGTGTGCTGTTGGCATTCCAATCTGGAAATAAAGGCCTGGAAAATATAGTAGAATTTCTGAGATTGATGTAAAATTCCATTTCTTGCTTTCCTTTCCTGGTTCAAAAGATTGAATCTTTCATTGCTTACAAAGACTTTTAAAAAACATCCTCAATTTTCCTTTTCTTAAATAATCATAATGAATTTCTGCATTGCATCTGTCCTCTTTTGACCCAATAAACTGATTTGTTGATGGCTTCTGCTTCATTTTCTCTTATGAGAAACAAAATCAGATGAACTTACCTTTCCTTCCTCTACCACTTCTTCAGAGTTTTCTCCTGTACCTGTAAAATATCTGCCCACATGGCAAGTGTTTTTCAATGCAGTTTGCCTCAACAAAGTTCTGGTAATTTTAAAGCACGAACTGTGATTTGAGGAGAACTTGGGGCAGTAACAGAGCATGAATCTACAGGTTAAGTGTGTAATGAGCATGGTCAATGATTTACACGTGAAAGCTGGTGAAAGCTGAATTTGAGGCAAGCTTAAAGAGAACTGAATGCAGCAGAACAGATTTGAGCACAGACATACAGAAAGAAGTGGAGGGAAAGGGAAAGAGGTCAGGAAAAGGGAACTGGCCTGAAACTACAGATGTGATGAAAAGTATTGTTTAAGGAACACAACATCCATTAGAAGAATCATGCGTACACTTTTTATATATGGATGGGAATACACAGTAATATCAGTTTATAAAGAGTTTGTATTAACTGGAGGCCTGCACTGTCTGAAGCCGGAAGCACTTTCTTATAAAGTGCTGTCGTGATTCAAGCCCAGCCAGTAGCTCAGAACCACGCAGCCACTTGCTCGCTCCCCTGCTTCTTCCTCCCCTGTTCCCGGGGAGCTGGGGAGGAGAACTGAAAGCATGTAACTCCCACGGGTTGAGATAAGAACAGTCCAGTAACTCAGGTATAACACAAACCACTGCTGCTACCACCAATAATAATAATGATAAGGGAAATAATAAGGGAAGAGAATATAAAACTAAAAAGGGAAAAAGAAAAGAAAACAGTAAACACAAGTGACGTACAATACAATTGCTCAGCACCCGCTGACCAATACTCAGCCTGACCCGAGCAGTGATCTGGGCATTCCGGGTAACTCCCCTAAGTTTCTATAGTTTATCAGTGCTGCTCTTGTGCTAAAGTTGAAAACACAGCTCTGCACCAGCTACTAAGAAGGAGAAAAATAACTGTTACAGCTAAATTCAGGACAAATGCCATGGCAGAGAAAGGAGAATGAAGGAGAAAGAATCCCCCACAAACACACAAAAAAGCAAAGTTCACATTGATCTTAAACTTTTTACAAGAAGATGAGAGAAACGGTTAAGTAAAACAATACAAATAAAATGGCAAAATAAATGTCTGAGGATTTTGTCTTGGAAATGAAATCAAGTTTTGCCAAGAAATATCAGTAACCGTTTTGATGACACATTTCTCCTGAGATGAGTATCTGACAGTGTAACTGTTTCCTCTGTTTTACTGTAATCTTTCAAACTGCATTATAATGATTGATGTCATTAGACACTAATGCCTTAAATTCTTCAGTGAGTTATACTTGGAGGCAAGATATATTTCCATGCAGAAATGGGAGCAGGGTGAGGAAGCAATCTTACAGTCAAAACTTCTAACTATCTTTGCTTAAATTAATACCTGGAACAGTATGAATTACTTTTGTTCTTGTCAGAGAAATTTCTAGCTCTGGCATTTAGAAATAAGAATCTCTTTACTGATATTAGTGCATGTGTTTTCTGCCCATCACTGGCTTATTTAAGCTATAAACAAAAGCAAAGCATGCTGCAGACAATCATGTACAGTAAGTGTTCAGACAGAAGAAGACACCCTACAAACAAAGGAAGGATGCTCTGCAATGCTTGGCATGGCTGTGTTAGTTATATTCAGTGTATGAGAAAATAAAGCCTGCCAGAACAGTATCAGTGACATTTAGTTACACATTCAGTCTAGGCAGGAAAAAGTTTTACAGGGCTTTTCCATGTGGCTTTTCTGTATGAATACAATCTGAATAAGCAAAAAGCCCCCCAGAAGTCTTCTACAGTATTTTCCTGATTTCTAGGCAAACATACCAGTTAACATTGATTTTTGAATGCTACCTGATTTCCATACGGGCCACGTATGCCATGAATGCTGGGATTTACTCGCTCCATTGATATGAGAGGCAGTTTGTCCATAAAGCGATACAACGTTACATTCCTAACACTAAAATACAGACGTCCTCATACAGGAAGGCTTAAAACTGATAAATCTCTCATGGGTATTAAGCCCCCCAAAAAGACATGCTGAAGATACTACAGATCTTTCTCTTTTAAACGTTATCAAGGAGTCTTTGCCTATGAAGAACTTAGGAAAATACAATCTTAACAAGTATGCTTCCTTAAACGGGTCACTGTCCTGGGTTCAGCAGTAGCAGTCATTTTTCTCCTTCTTAGTAGCTGGTGCAGTGCTGTGTTTTTGACTT
>WYDI02007342.1:0-26078 GCA_009867235.2 Psittacus erithacus
CTGCCAGAGACGGAATGAAATTGGCACACTTGAGAAAAGTGATGTTCCAAAAAAAAGCCAAGAAGACTTTCTCAGCTGTGTGTATACGTGTGTAAGAGTCAAAAAAACTAGTTACAGCTAATTCTGAAGACCGGTACTGGAAAAAAAAAAAAGAATATCAATGCCAAAGTCTGTAAGCTGGTCTGTGTCTGTAAACCTGAGCTTGAGAACTGTGTTGAAGAGAGAAGAACAAAATTGGATTACTATTTTTAAATATACCGATGTCAAGGAATTACATTCATACATTCTGAGACACACTTCAGTTACTTCATTTATTCATTCTTGCTAGCTCACGATATCCCCCTTCCTGCTTGGCTATCTGGGGACCTGTTCAGATTTCACATTGAAGGATCAATTCACACAGCAATGAAATACAACTGCCTCTTGGGGAGGATGACATCTGTTAAATAGCACCCAGCAATACTACACAACAGTTTATAGCATCAAATGCAAAACAATTATGAATTTAATTAGAATCAGAGTGGGATTTTAATGAGAAAGAATGCAATTATGCATGATGAAAATTTAGGGCTATATTCCTTCATACTCACCCTGTGTTTCCTTACTACATAAGTATTTCCAAGAATTTTACTACCAGCAAGGGGGTATTACCTGCCCCTGAACAGTTAAGGACCCAGGCTCTCATTTACCAGTAAAGATACCAATAAAGCCTTCAGCTGCTTTGCACCACCAGCATGTTACAGGGATAGTTCATTAATAAGTTGCAAATTCAAAACACCATCAGCTAAACTGATCTTTGGCCTTTTTTTTCCATCTGGTCCTGAAAATAGCTGTTCTTCACATGTTTAGTTGAACAGGTTACATCTCCTCAGAAAAAATAGCACATTGGTTTAGATATAAAAAAATATATGACTTTGTCCTGGAACCTAGTAGTCTAAAATAACATAGATTGGCAAGATCTCTATATGTGTCACAGGTCTACAGAAGAGAGAGGTTTAATGCCTGTACACAGAGTAATAATTACTGGCTGGAAGACAGGGGGATAAACTAATTGTTATTTTCTTCTATAGTGCTGCAGGCAATAGCCTGCTTAACTGCTTATGAATAACTATCAAGCACTGTAATATTCCAAGAATTGTTTTTAAGTTGATAACAGAGAAATTATAGTATTGTCATACTTATAATGATTATTTTTTTTATTGGAAGTTGGTACTAAAATCTAATTGGAAACAGTTTGAACAAAACTATAGGATGGATTTTTATGTGTGACTGAGGCACTTTTGTATCAAGCAGATAGAAGAGAAAGAGAATCATATTTTAATGTCATTTTCTCAAAGACAGAATAGGGCTGTCTTACCAGATTCTAAGTCTCGGGGAATCTCGGTTGCTTTCTTCAGAAATGCAAATTCAACGTGTAGGATCTACTTGTTAGAATAAACCTCCCAGTATAATTATGATGAGGAAAATACAATATACTGGACTTTGCTAAACTCTGTAAAGTCAATTTATTTTTTATTTTAAGTTGTTAAGGCCAAAGCTAAGTAACAAGAATAGAAAACTTACACTGCACTACAGTGGCCATTTTGCCTCCTTCATGATCTTTGAGGCACAAAAGTAGAATAACCAATACATTTCCATGTACAAAAAGAAAGGAAGGATGCAAGGCTCTGAAACAGTGTATTAGTATACATTTCCCAGAAACTGAGAGGGAACTGCTTACCATTCCCTCTAGCTGTAGGAAGCATTTGCCAATTACAAAAGAGAATGATGATTGCTACTCTTTGTCTCCCTTGGAAATAGGACAGACCAGCCAAAGGACAACAATAGGTGTATTTTTAAGTGTTATGCAACACTTTCCAGTCATACCTGTGGTTTAATCTGTAGTACTCAAACATTCCACTATAACCCTAAAATATAATTTTAGGGTGTGGAAATAGCTAAATGCACTTCAATGCATCTTTGTCCAGAGCTGTTGTGGATTCTGTGTTAAAATTCACACTGGGTATTTGGAAAAAATTGTAAAAAAAATGAACACAGACAACTGTTCATCATTGTAGTATCTGCCTGTCACTAAGCAAAAGTGAAATCTGCATAATGATACCCACAGTTTTCCCTGAGGGTAAAGTTTCTCGTTCTCAGGAAGCTTTGCCTTGAATGAGATTTTCACTGTTTTTTCTTAAATTCATTCTGGCTGTGGTCAAAGGGAAAATTCAATATTATCTCATACACACTTGTGATAGTTCAGGTAAAAAATGTTAAACAATAAAAAAAGACAGTAAAGAATGTCAGCCTTTTCAACCACTGCTTGTTTCAATCCTTATTGTGATAGCAAAAAGACATCTAAACAAATGTAAATGTCTTGTCATACTGCAACAAATAGTTGCAGAGTTATTTCATTATATTCCAGGAGTCTGATCATGCCTGGCTGAGTCTTCTGGAGTGAAGTCAAATTTTCTATTTAGTATCATAAAAATAGATATATGTCCAAGCAATCTGATGATAGGATATATATGTTTCATAAAAAAGTGAATAAAATGTGCAAGGCAGTCTCTTTTAGCTCTTAGGTAAAGCTGGACTGTACAGTGTGATTTTTTATTGCTTTGCTGGTATTCTCACCAACCTAAATTTTGTTTCCGTCTGATGTTTCCCAAAATAACATCTCTTACAGCACATCGATCTAATTTCCTCTCCTCTACCTAAGAGGCACAGAATACATATACTAACTTAGAGAAAAGCTAGAAATGCCATGACCCAATCCAGCATATGAAGAAATACATCAATTTTTGATGTTAAACAATATAGACTTTACCTAGTTGCCACGGTTTGTCTTTTTTCTAACACCACACTGCTAAAGATACAAATACATCCTTTCTGAGTTATTAGTACTTTCTGTAGGTCACTGGATGTAGCACGGCAAAAAAGAAGACCACAAACTTTCATGCTTTTCTTTTTTTCTGAAAGGAAAAAGAAAAACCCAGCCACATGTAAAAGAATTTAGAGCCAAATCTTCTGGGAAAAAATGAATTAATGTTAGACTGGCCTGCCAGACTGCAGACATTAATTGTCTGTGTTAACTTACCCACATGGCTTCAATTTTTGTCCTGTCTATGTGTAAGCTGGGATGGATAAAATAAGATCATTCACCTTATTCAAATCACTCCTCAATTTATATATGTGAGAAAATAAAAGATTAGAGCTTTTGTTGAGATTCAGACTAACTTCTCCTAGCCCTACACTGTTCCTTTGAATTTTAGGGTAGTCATCAGGGTCCAGAAGATACAATACAAGATCTCTTCTTCCTTCCAAAAATGGGCAAGGAGAAGCACCTCCAAAGTGCTCATGCCCAAATGTCACCTCTTGAGATTTCCAGGACAATTTTACAGAGTCAATAAATTCAGAAAACTGTGCTGACAGCTTCAGGTATATACAAGCTTTCGAGGTTCATTCATCACCGGCCTCAAAGGATCCTTGCCTGGAGAGAGCACAGGCAGGGCAGTCAACCTTAAAAACTAAGGGAGAGCCAGGGACAATTATTAGCAATATTGATGAAACAGTCTTTGGGATATGCTAGGGAAGCAATCGACAGATTATGACAATGAATTCAGGGTGATGAAAAGGAGGGATAAAATATCCTTAGAGTAAAAAAATAACTACAATGATTCCAAACATGTGCAATACCTCTTTTGGTGGTAAGGAAAAGATAATAAAACAAACTGTTGGCAAGCTCCCTAAAGTCACTACCTTCTGAATATTGAATCACTATACTTATTCCTAATACTAGATAACACTCATCTAAAAATAAAGACTAAGGAAAACCAAAAGGGAAGAATTTTGGCACTAAGACACTCTCCAAGTGTGAGAAATGCAGCTAATAAAATGGAGCACTTGGATTAAGATTTTTCATTAAGGTCTCTGTTGTTGCTTTTGAATGTGAAGTGAAATCAAAAGCCAGAAGATTTGTTATGGGTCAGCAAGGAAGAAGGAAAGGAGGTGGAAGTAGGGCTAAGTGCCAAGAACATCTTTAAATGCATGATCCTTTTTCTAAGAACATGGGTTATTAACAAAGAGAAAGAAAGGCATGGCTTAAACAACATAACGTTCTTAGAGGAAATCCTACAAATACAGATAATTATATATTTGATTTAGTTCTCCAAGCTGCAATTTGAGTAGTTTTATTATTCTAATGCACAATACATCATCAGATACTTTTCCACATTATAGTCATTGAATGTCTACAAATTATAGTCTGGAAGCCAGAACTGGGGATTTGGTCTAAGCAATAGAGTGGTAACTGCAGGAAATGTTGTGATGGATGTCAAGTGTAACAAGGTTCACTTTGCTGAACCAGACATTACAAAGAGAGATGTTATTACAGTTCTAGAACTTTAATCTGTCCACCTCCTACTGTTTGGTTGTGAACAACCCTTTGAATTTTATGTTAATAATAGGATTGCCATTTTTTTTTTACCTTTTGCTTTCCTCTCTTCCTCTTCCCTTCTCTTTTTTTCCTTTAACTGCAACAAAGCTTGAGTACCAGCTGGCTGGTAGGTTACTTAGAAAAGAAGAACAGTCTGAACAGAAGATTCATAAAGACCTGATAGGATGCTTTAATAAGCTCAGCTTGGTTCTTCAGCTACCTTTTAGTCTCCTTAGTTTCAAAGATGACTAGATGTATAAGATGAGGAAGTGCTCTTGATGTTGCCAGTGAAGCCATGGCAAGCACCTAGGTCTTGCCAGTGAACAAACCAGTTAAGAAAAGGTCAAACCCTTGATGGCTTTGGTCTGCAAGTCAGTGGAGCTATTTGGGAGAAAATTTAGCCTGAAAGTTCTTCTTTACTAAAGAAAAAACTCCCCAGGTTCACTGGAAAATAAAAAAAAAAAAAAAAAGGCTCAGAATTTATAAGATGTCAAGTAAAATGAAAGAAAAACAACATTCTTTTGAACAGAGGAGGTAATATTTCTAACTGTTATTACAGCTCAATGTCTTTTATTAGGAATTTCTTACTACATCACACTAGTTTTACAGTTAGTATTTGGAATCAAGCCTACACCTCCAAGTCTCCCTAGTGCAAAAATGCATTACTGCAAAACCCATGTATTATTAACCCTGAAATGTAACCATGTCTGTAAAAGGAGAGCAGGAGACACAGGATTACTTGATAAAGAACAAGTTGTCTTTGGTGAGGGCCAAGGACATGAGCCACTACATACACTCAGGACGCAACAAGACCTTTAGGGAAAAAGGAATGAACTAGCATTCAGGAGGCTGCAACTGCTGATCAGGAGCTTTCTACAAACCCACAAGGATTTAGATGTTGTGTTTCCCTTATGTCTTAAAAATTGGGCACAAATCTAAAAGGTTTCTAACTCAAATGCAGAAACAGAATTCTTCCATATCCCCTCACCCTTAAATTGTTGAATCCAGCAAAGTGACAGTGAAACAAAGATGATGAATAAGAAACCTGCAAAGGGAAGATAAAGAAAACTGCCCTGGAAATTAAAAGGACTCCAGTTTTTACACAGTAAGTAAAGACAAACAGCTTGAGTGCCTTCTGCTTACTGCAGTAGTAATGTCATACTATGCACTAATGATTGCTCTGCACTACAAAAGAATGTCTCTGGGATCTAGCATTTCAAGTGTCAACAATAGCACTACAGACATCTGGGTTTACCCTCAAAGTATAAAATTACTAATACAAGTATTATGTTTGAAATGTTCCCTGTGAAGCCAAACAAAAGGCAAACAGTTATACCCATGAGTTTTCACTGGTTAATATCCCATCATATAATTTTTTCTTAACATTGGCCTGAAAAGAAATGATATGACTTCAACATATTACCAGTGGAAGGCTGAGAATAAGATCAGAGATAGGTACAGAGCCCACAGGCACATCAGACTAGGAAAGATGAGTAATACAAAATTCCATAGCATCTTCTCACAAGGGAAATACATTGGGTGTACCTGTCAAGGTGTGGGCAGCAGGGAGGTTGCAGGGGTGACCTCTGTGGGATGAGATGAGGGGCTGCCCCATGCCAGACATGGCTGGTTCCAGCCAGGTCTGCAATAAACCTTCAGGACACAGCTGGACCATCAGCAACGCTGGTGGCACCTCTAGGAAAACCTATTAAGAAAGGGTAGCGAGAGTGGAGGAGGGAACAGAGGGACCAACGGAAGGACTGAAGGAATAGCAAAGCAGAGGATTAGGAGGTGTGCCATATTCTTGAAGGGCCAGAAGCCTATAAAGAAGCCATGTGGAAACAAATACTTTCTTCTAGGGGCTGTGTATGAGATCACGAAGACTGAGAAATTAGGAGGAGCAGAGAGAAATCACTGCACACTGACCTGGACCTCCTGGACTGCTTGTAGCTTCACTGGAGGGACTGAGAGTAATCTGGAATTTACAAGGTGAGAAGAGAGGTGCTTGGAGTGAAGAAGTGAAGTGGAGACTTGAAAGGAGGAAGGAGAGGGGCCTGGAGTGAAGCTGAGCCTATGGATGTGGAAGGAAAGGTGTTTCTATGTTATTTTGTTTCCTGGTACCTGAATCAGTAATTATTTATGCTAACTGGCAAAAATTTACCTGAAATTCCCCACTTCAAGTCAGTTTTGCCTGCCTCAGTGGTTTCCTAGTCTTTATATTGATTCCTGAGTTTTCTTGCTATTGCTCCTTCTCTTTTGTATCATGTCCCACTGGGAGGGCAGAGTGAGTGTGTGGTCATGTGAATGCTTGGATATTAGCTAAACCCATCACAGGAATTTGCAATGTAGCTGTGCTACAGCCCAAAATATCAGCTGTCTGCCCCATCCTTTATCAGAGTTAAACTGACTTCCTTGCTCTTATGACAAGGCACCTTAACTGCTCTAGCAACTTGCCCTTACAGGAGGAGAAAGCAGCAATATATTTAATAGTAAGGGAGTTTCTCATGAAGTTGCACTAGGAATTTGCTGCAACCTATTAATTCAGTGCCATTAATTTCAACAATCCTCTTACACTGCTCCAAATGAAAATCCCAGTTAGCTTGCTTTATCCTTTTGCTGTCATTTCGAGAAATTGGCTTTTTCATTAGAGTCAAGCTTTCACTTGGTTTCATCCTGCTGAAAAGCTAAACTCCTGTGTTTCTGACATCTATCCAGCCATTGAAAAGACTGTCACAGATTCAGCACTTCAAGACTGCAATGTGGAATTCAAGCAGAGATAAGCAGGAAGACAAGCAATAAGAAATGTTCAAACCATACCCACCTTCAAAAGCTAATAAATAGGGGGTGAAAAACAAGTCAGTAACTTCACACCTAGCTTGAAAGTCTGTAAGTTCTAGGAAGGAGTATGCAAGAAGGAAAGAGCCATGGGAAAGTGCTGAGCTGAATAAAGAAATCAAATAACAACTGAATTTAGTCTCAGGGGTAGGTACCACTGATGGGTCTTTCAGATTCTTTACCAGAGTCTACAAACTCCCAAGGCAGACAGCCTCTTGGCAAAAAGCATCTTCAAATCTTCCTCTTGTATTGCTGAGTGGAAACTATGGGTAGGCACACTCATTCATTTTTAAAAGCAATACTTTGTTCAATAAAAACAAGAGAAATGACAACAGCTATTTGGAGAGCATCTGCCACATTCTGACAGATAGAGCTATGCAGAAAAATATTATGATCTATTTAAATGTTTTCTGGGATTTATGACCTCATTACAGGCAACAAACTAATCCACCAATCACACTGAAATTTTTCTGTGGTGAATTTACAGTCTTTTGATTTTTAATATATATTCAAACTGCATGAGCTCAAGCAATAATGGTTTTTTAGATTCTTCTTATTTGGTGTTCTATTACAATTTCTGCTCTCAGGACACCCAATAATCTTATTATGCAGAGTTTGTCGACATAAAATGGAATCAGTTTCACTGGGCTCATAACCAGCAGTAATTCAATGATGCCCCTTCATTTACGAATCCAACCCCAGGGTGCTGGGACAAAGAAGGTAAATAATGACAATCCAAACAGTTTGTGAGTGTCTATTTCAAATCTGTTATCCACAAATAGGAGAGATTAGCACACAGTTTGTCCCTATGTGGGAAAAACATGAGAATGCCAGGTAGATGCCAGAAGTGCTGCACTTGGGGATTCTGGTTACCTCTGCATGTAGCTGACAGTTGGTAGCTTCATTGCTAGGGGTGAGGGTTACTCATGGATCATTAATTATGGAAGAAGAAAGAAATCAGAGTACCTTTGACCAAACTAGGCATAAGGGACTGTAAAGATGGCTGCAACTAAAGGAATTGCAAAAAAGAGGGGAAAGTCAAGACGGAGCTGTAATGTGATGAAATACCATTTCTTATATCAGCATTTTATGTCCCAGCTGAAGTATGTCACACATTATTTGCCATGTTTTCTTATTTGAGAAAGTGGAGATAGAAATACCTGTCCCTCTACAGCCAGCTTGCTATGCTCCACATAACAGAATCAAATGAAAGAAAAAGAGCAGGGCTGACTGGAACCAATTACACTGCATGGCTGAAGGAGAATTCTTGAATTTAGAGAGAACTGCGTAGGAAGCTGCTTTTAAATACAGATGAAGACTGTCCGAGTTCACAAGAAGTAAACTAATTTCTTCTGCAGAGTTAGCAAAGTTAAGTGTTTGTCAATACATATTTAGGTGGGATCTGAATTGTCCAGCCTAAAATTGAAAAGATCTATATCCCAACACTAATCTCATGGGCTAGGAGCTCAATCTGTTTGATACAGCAGTGAAAATAATCACCAAATCCACTCAGATTACAGTCTGTCAAGTTTTCTAAAGCACGAAACTGCGTTTGTCCTGCATTACTAATCACATCTACTTTTATTAAACCTGAAATCCTGGAGGCACTGGAGGCAGTGGTATATGAAGTTTTAAAGTCTGTTCAGAGCTTCTGGGTCTTATCAGGGGAAGCAATGCTCAAAAAGCCAAGGAATTTTAACTTAAAAATGCAACAATAATTTTACTGTAACTGAACATAGCTGAGACATCAATCCTACATTTTATATGCAAAAATCACATTACTAAGTTCCATATTTTCAACTTTCAAGGATAGCAAATTATAAAAATACATGAACTTAGAACCAAAATCATATTTTGTGAAGATTTATTATTACTTTATTGGAAAATGGAAAGCTAATTCAACTGAGATTCCACAGATATCTATTCTGGATGCAGCTTTATTTTATATTTTACTTTACAACAGAGAGGTCTGTGGATATCTCTAGGTCACAAGAACGCTAGGTAACTGAAATCAGTAAGGTGGAATTCAATAATAGCAAATGCATCAAGTACTACTCTTAGGAAGGACAAAGTGCACAAATACAAATAAATGCACAAATACAAAACAAGTAGAACTGGAGCACAGAGCATCGCTGCAGAAAAAAATCTGGACAAATGGCAGATCCATTAGGGTCTCCCCATGTTCGGGGGAAAAAAAGGTAGAACTTATGTTAGGACATATTGATAGGAGTGCGTCTGGGAAGATGCAAATGTAGTGATTCCGCTGGTGAAACCTCAGCAAGAGAACTGTGTTTAGTTTCCAGCAGTACCCTAAGCAAACTGGAAATAGTCCAAAGAACAGCAATAAAAAAACATGACACACAAGAAGGCTGAAAGATTGGCTTTGTTTAGTCTAGGAAAAGGTATTTTTAGAGGGAAAACATAACAGTACTGAACCAACTAAAATTATTTGTTATATTCACATGGAGGAAGTCAGGAAGCAATTGGCTTGATCTACAGCACAAATAAGAGATCTCCTTAGCTGTAAAATGGCTAAGTCCAGGAAAGGAAGTCAAGGAAGTGTCTCAAGAACCCTTGATGGGCTTAGGAACAAAAGTCAGTGTCAATATCAACATCCAGATATCAGCACTGCCTCACTGACCACTGAATCATTGATCGCTAAACATCTAGCACGGCTTTCCTTTGATTCTCTAATGGATAGCTGTAATTTTTCACACTGGTTTCTCTCCAGTTTTTGCTGAAGGGGCTGGAAAGGATGACCTGATTACCAGGAATAGGTATATCTGAATGCTGGCTTCCAAATGTGCATTGTGTTTGGAGAGGATGGAGCTGCTCCTTCAGCATCCAGCCCTGAGCTTTGTTACATAGCACAAATGCAAAGCTATTCCACTCTACCGCTTACAGCTGCAAGCAAGACCAAAATTCAGCCCTCATAATGCTAAGTAATTGGCTGTGAACTCAGATGAGGAAGTGGCTTGTTCACTAGGGTCTAATTCTGGCAAAACCACCTTTCTGCTGTTCCAGAATTCTTTTTTTCTTTCCTTTTTTTTTCTTGGAGAAATTCATTAAAAATCCTGAAATATTTAAAGGCCTCCTGGAAATGTTTAACTAAAAATCATAAAACCCAAAATAGAAAAAAAAGAGGAAAGCCCAATAAAATATAAAGCATATGCTGGGATTCAGGTGTGATTTTCTTTCTTTAGAAACATAAAAAAGTCATTGGCATGTGCTTGCGCAAATCAGAGGTAAATTGCTGTTAATAACTAAATGCTCTGCAAAAGTACAATGGTTCCAGTAAGTGTCAGAACACATCTGCTCTATTTAAAAATTAACCATATCATTAAAGTTATATTACTAGTTAATTCCTGAAAAATGCTTAATTATTAGCAAGTTATCTTCCCAGCTTCCAGGGAAGAATTGAAAATATTGCACTTCTGAGTTTCAATCTTCCACTGCCAAGTGCTTTAAAGTTTTAAGAGGCATATATTTTAGGTTATTTGAGAGATATAAATGTAATAGCTTTGATTATTACACTATAAAGTCAACGAACCTTGTGTCATGGCAGATTTTACCCAATCTTGTGAAGTGTCTTGAAACAGACACTTTTTTTCTCCCCACTTTCTAAGGGAGCTGAGACTAAGGGAAAGCTGCCACTTGTGACAGCAGCAAATCTGGCCCAGGGTGTTTCTTGAGAAGAGCCTTGCATTTGATTTCATCCTCCTCCACATCATGTGTCTCTCTAGCTCTGGCACTGGCTAAGCGTAACAGACAACTTTTAAGTTAGGAATGATTAACATGGACAGACTAACCTGACTTCAGCCTTCTTACCTGTTCTTAATGCTTGCAGATTTAAGTTACATGTGGTTTCAGTTTGTTGTAGCTGCCTGTAGTTTAATTTGAGTGATTCTCAAAACTGCAACAACCAAAGCCAGAAGCATTAAAGGCAAGCACTTATGGGGCTTCCTTTATGATTTCCCATAAGCTCTCCAATCCACAACACATTTTTCCTTCCAAGACACTTGCATATCAGCAGATGCAGGATGATGGTTATATAGAGTCAGAGCAACCTTAATCCAAACAAATCAGTCCTTCTTAGAGCCAGCCAGGTATTATAATAAAATTTTACTTTGCTATCTGTACAAATACATTCAAATAGTTAATTGCATTTTTTAATGCACATAGTAAACAGACATTACTCGTAACTGACAGCACCAGGTGGACTGAACATTTCTCATTCAAACCAGACATGCAGCATGAAACCGAAATGCAGAAATAAACATAAGAGAAGAGATAGGGAGGAGAAAAAAATGTTTCTTAATTATGTGGTGTCCACTTTCTATAACAGATTGTCTCCCTAACTCGCCCCAGCTCAATCAACCTGCCAGCTTGCTTGGGAAACAAACCAGAGCTGCACACCCAGAGCTCTGCTTATCTAGTGTACAGGTGTCCTTGTTTGCATGTTTTAGTTATCCAGTGGTTCACTCGGGTGTCAGAGAGGAATGCAAAAAAAAATCCTCATTTCACAGGAAGAATCCTGTCTGTTGTCAAGAATGACTGCAGTTTCAGGTCAAAGGAACAGAGGCTGTTTTAAACCGTTCACTGTAAGCTTTGTGAATAATGAGGTTACCTCAGTGATGAGGTCCTGAAAGCACCCGACCCAGTTATACAGCTGGCAGTACATGAGCTGAGATGCTGCATTTTGAGGTACAGCAAGGGAAGAAAAATTAGATTCTGTGGCCATGCTTGGAGGAGATGGTAATAGTCTCTTCTGAGCATCACCAAAACATATAGGGAGATCGAGACATGCACTTCAGTATGGATGATCAGTAAAGTAGTAACCACAAGAAAACCATAGGTCAGATAACAAGGATAAGGGTAACTCCTAGCTATAGCAGAAAAGCAGTAACTATAGAAATGAATCCTGCCTGGAAACAGAGCTAAATTTTCATGAGATGAAAGATTTTGAATTACTCAGAACCTCATTTGTCCACAATGGGGAATTAGCCTGACCCACAGAAAAAGCTCAGCAAATGCTTAATCTCAAGGATGGCAGTTGCACTATAAATGTAAATCTCATATCTGTCTGAGAAGAAATCATAGGCTTAATTTGATTAATTAATTAATTTAATAATATATAAATAGAATAAATATATAAAATAATTTAAAAATGGGATTAATTTGAGACAGTAATCCTAGATTTACATGATTTCACCTAGAAACCAAGATTACCTCAAGATTGGATGTTAAACAGGTCATCTATTGAGACGTAGCTGGAAAACAAACTTTCATTTCGTCTTGTCCTTACTCCTGATTCAAGAAGCCAATGTTTTGCCCAGAGATTCTCTATATGCCTGTTTGCTTTCCATGTTCCATGGTCCCCATATTGGGAGTCACCTCCTATCAGAGCATGCTACTTAAATAAGCACAGAGTTACTGCCCTATGTGAGAGCTTTTCTTCTGAAGGAGATCGCTAGGGGCTGAATTAAAGAGCTTTACAGAAGATCTACTTGGATGACATAGGTTAGCCATGCGACAAATATTGAGGGTGTAGAAATAGATATAGTAAAGAAGAATACAGCTGGATGAAAATATCACTTCAAGAAGTAACATGTTTCTAAAACTGCAATAAAAAAGAAGAAACGAATTGCAATAGGAAATTGAAGGGAAAGCAAAGGAAAAGAAGAAGGGCAGGACAACAATTTTTAATGGATTTTTCAACTATTTGGGAGACTAAGAGTAAAATATCAAAACAGCTTGAATTGTACAAAGCTGATGTCCTGGAAAACTGTAATCTTTCATCTAGATAAGGACTTCTGCTATGAAATGAGAATTTTTAAGTTTGAACAGCATAGTAGAGAATGAGGTCAGCTTGGCATGTTCAGTAACAATCTGTATCGTAGGCAGAGACTGCAGTTTGGAAAGAGCTACTCTGAACCTACTTTAGTTTAAGACTCAACTTTAATCCACTTCTTTCTAAGACAAGACCCAAACTGCCTTATTTGATTTCTAATCCAAACCACAGTACTGCTCAGCCAGTATAAAAAGAGCTGGGAAAAAGACTGATTTATATTCAGGTTTTCCTGCATACCTGCCAATGTGGTTATAAAATATTCACATGCGCATACACACATGTATGGATATCTACTGTTTATACACAGGCATATGGTCTCTGTGTCTGTGCAGCTGTGCACACATATACACATCTCTCAGGAACACTCGATGTGTCTAACAATGGCTGTGCAGTTTGGCTTTTTATTTTCTTAGTTACATTGAAAGCTATTTCTTGATTTTTTAAATTATACTTGGGATGTAGGTTTGCTACAAAAGGTTAAGTGTTATTACTAAGTGATCATTTGGGAATTTTTCTTTGTGTTTTCATGACATTTTTCCTTGTACTACTTGATTAACTTGCAATTTTGTTTAACTTGAAATTAAATATTTGCCTAAATGTGAAAAAAGACTGATTTTATAATTGAAATCCACCTTGTACACATCCTGTACATCTTCTTCACAAGTACAGTGACTTGCTGGAAACCTCTAGCTTAAAAGGGAACCTCTGTCAGGCCAAAACTACAGCAGAGGTTGATATCTATTATGATTGATAGCTGAGGCTTGGGTTCTGGAAGTTAAATATTTGTTGGCAGTGCCTTGGTGAGAAAAAAATGTGTAAGGAGGAGGAGCAAAATTGTTCCCTTCTATTTTTTCACTTTATACAGCATTGCATTTTCAGACTGGAAACTATGGAGAAAAACCATGGCGTGGTTTTATGATTGAATTGTAGGTAACCTGAAGGGAATCCAACAAACAACTTCTATTTCTTTTATTTTTGGGGCATAATAGGGCAAAATGCTATCTAATCAGAATGAATATGGCTTCCACACTTTCAGAGTGCATAACCAAACCCACAGATCTGGGATAAACTTAAGATAAAATGTAAGTACTTTTCCAAACAAAACCAATCTCTCCTTTGCAAATATAGCCTTGTTTTAACAAAGGCTCTTTTCAATAATACAAATAATGATAAAAATAATGGAGTCACCAATGTTGACTTAGTTCAGTATCTGGGACAAGTATTCCCTTAGGTAAAGCTGGTAAGCCTTCTGAAGTCAGCTATTACATTATTAATCTTATTACTCATAAAATGCTTTATTCCCTTTATTACCTATGTCAGCATGCAGCCCACCTTCACACCTCAAATTGGTGATCTAGCATCAAGCGTTCTCTAATAGTGTTTAAGTGCAAAGGATTTAGTTTGCTTTACTTAGCCTGTTGGAATCTTCTACATAATTTCCCATCCTCAGCTGCGTACATGGATTGAAAACCCTTCCATATGGCTTGGAGAATAAACTGTTATCTTTGTACTTCCCAATATGCCACTTGAGAATATCTCATTTTAAAGTTGCAGCTTCTAAAGAAGTTGTAGGTTTTTTTTAAAGGAAACTGACTTACAGAAAAGCTCTCATTTTCTGGGACAACATCTCTCCTTGTTGCATTAAACTGATATTAACATGGCCTGAGAAAGGGTAATTTGTTTCTAAAGTTTCTATCTGGTTAGCTTTTCTCATACAGACCTAGAGACACTTATTCTCTAGACCTTAAGGAAGATACATGTTACGCATTGAGCATGAGTTTGAGTAGGGCTCTGTGAATCTTTCTAGTTAGTAATTAACAGAAACAAACCCATTTCTTCAGGGGAAGATTTAGTAGGTGAGCAACCCTATGGAGCATCTGCTCCCAGTGTCATGGCAGAAGAAACATCGCTTGATTCCCCTCCATGCAGCTCTGTTCCTGGGAGACAGGGCAAATGCACCAGATGGGTGAGATTATCAGTGGTCTCCTTCCTTGTGACAACATTGATGAAATACCATCCAGCAGTTTTGGTGGGACTTATAAAGGAGTTTTTATGATAGCAAATCACTATCAGCAGAACCAGCCACCAGTGCATCCGCTCTCAACCTTTGTTCTGTTTGACTCCAGGCTCGCCACATGCCATATTTCACAAACAGTACTTCAATGGGAAACACAAATGGGTGGCAACTGACAGTAATTATTTTGTGGTAGTCACTAAATTCTTAACCATAAAGGAAGTGGTGATACACTGAGATGTTTTCAAAGAAAGTATGTGGACACACAGCCCTGCAAAACTTGTAGAAAGGAATGTTTGGCCAAAAAGAGTGAGTTTGGTTCAGTAAACTCACAGGCAATATGCAGGCAAAGCTTTTGCTCCCTAAATCTGCAAGGCTCGAATACCTAAAGACATTATCTTGCTTCAACAAATGAAAGGTTTAAGAAAATGCCAGCAGGGAATGTGCTTATCTTGTTCTTTTGTTTTCGAAAAGTTAGCACCCCTAATATGATTCCTGCAGGTTTGAAGCAGAGAAAAGACTTGTTTGAAATGAGACTTCCCCAACTTCATGACAGCAGCAAAGACAATGAAGTTAAAATGGGTTTACAAATATTTCATTCAAAGCAGAATATTTTATTAGAATTTTGATTATGTTTCAGTGTTTAAAAGCCTGTTAAAATATGCTAATTCAGAAGCTCACAATGACAAAAGTTTCAGTTGTGAAATCTCTTTCTTGAAAACTACTTAGATTAAAGCAGTATTTGGTTTCTTCTGATGTGGATTTAGATAGTTAATATCAAATGCTAAATTAAACGTCAATAATCCTTAAGAAGCCTATCTTAGTCACACTTCTTTAATCAAGGTTTTCAATGTGATCTTAAGGTCCATTTGTTCCCAGAATATAATGAGAACGGTACAAATTTCATGCATTTCCAGTCAGAGTTCATTATAGAGATTTCATTTATGCTTATATAAGCTACATTTTAAATGCTTCATATGAAGATTTTGGTTCCCAGAAAAGAAGAAACAGAAACAATAAGGGACTGTGTATAGGAGAAATAAGGGACTGTGCAAGCTAAACAATTCTAAGCTAAAAAACAACCCACAGTATATGTTTTAAAATATTTTCTAGAAAAATGGCAGAAAAGCAAATGCAGGCTTTATTGTGTAAAATGTGAATCCATTAATGATCGATGTTGTAAGCAGAATACCTCTTTTGGATGACGATTCATTAGTGTTATCTAAGGGAAGGAGGTTATTGATAATTTGATACTGCACATCCACTATCCTAATCATTATTGTCAGAAAGTCTATTAAAGATCATAGGTCACAGGTCTAAAATTAAGTATGCCATAAAAAAAAAAGAGCAAGGGACAAGGACAGACATTCTTATAGATGAAGGATCACACTAAAATGCATAGTATCAATTATGCTAAGAAATTATTTGATAAAATACAGCTACAATCTTCAATGAAACGTTTCTCATTTAAAATGGGGGAAGTATGAATATTAAACCTCCCCAGCTCTGACTGCTTTTTGTCCTGCTGTATGTGATTCTGCCTTAAAAATACATTTTTCCTACAGATTACACTGAATTACCCAACAAGACAATAAGATACACTTTTTCTTTTCTCGTTTGGTCTTAAAGCACTCTAGTTTTTTAACAACCTCACTCACTTTTCTCAGTATTTTGCTAAATGAGAAGTTGAGAACTGCATTGCTAAATGGCATTTCAGAGCCATCACCGTGAAAAGAGATGCTGTTGTCAGCATGAAGGAAGGGACTGTACACCACATTCCAGGCTGCGTGAAGGAGAGCTTCACCCTAAGGACTGGCTAGCTGCACCAGATTTTAGCTTGGCTGCTACAAGTGCAAGCCAAATCACACTGTCACTTTATGCAGTAACCTTAGACTGGGTCAACAGGCTGTCAGCAGAAATGCAACACTTCCAGACGCATCTTGGCAGGAACTAGTTCACAAAACCTACTGATACTGGGCACACATAACTTATACATGCCTTTCTTGTAACTTTCAAAACTGGACGATATAACTCAATAGAATTATGCTGTTTGATTTTGCATATTCTGAAGAAAGATATTGGGAAGTTAGGCATTGCTCAACTGCTTCCTTTGCAAGGGTCACCATGTCTGTATACCCTGCTTGGTCTGAAACACTTACGCTTAACATAAATTAGACTGAAGGCAAAACCAAAAATAAGGTATTATTATTATTATTATGTAGAAACGATACCATCATGATGTCTTTCAATGTCTGGAATTAATATTCCAGCCATTGTCCTATATCACTTATTTAACTCACTTAGAATGGGACTCAAATGCAAACCCTTTTCCACAAGCTGAACTCACAGAGGACATTTTCTACCAATACTGCTATGGCACTGCTTTTATACACCCTTCCTCCTTGGGATTCCCCATGATTTCCAATCAGGTCTGAATCTCCTCTTGTCCATCCTCGCCACTATTCCCCTATTTCCTGATCTCTCTCCTTTAACATTCAGGAAGATGTCTGAGATTTCCTCTTACTTCACCAGTGGCAGTCTCTTTTGGAAAAGCATGGATGACCACCTGCCTAGAGATAAGGAGGAGCTGGATGCTAAGCCAGGAGTGGCCAAGCTGTGATCAGCTTGCCTGTTTTGAGGCTGGGGGAACAGCTGAAGAGGTGGCACAGCACTGGCATTTCCAAATCAGGCATTTTCACATTATGGCCCTGAGCTTCTACGTAAGTATAAGAGGAACTCTTCATCAGTGGCTGTAGGACAAGGGGTGATGGGTTAAAACTTAAGCAGGGTAAGTTCAGATTAAATATAAGGAAGAAGTTCTTTACTGTAAAGGTGGTGAGGGCACTGGAACAGGCTGCCCAGAGAAGTGGTAAATATTCCATCCCTGGCAGTTTTTAAGGCCAGGTTGGACAAAGCCTTAGGGGACACAGTCTAGTGTGAGGTGTCCCTGCCCATGTCAGGGGGTTGGAACTAGATGATCTTGAGGTCCTTTCCAATCCAAACCATTCTGTGATTCTATATACAAATTACAGAGGTTACATAGTTGCACGGCTGGCATTAATAACTGCAGCTAATGTCTGAGTGCAGGCAAGGTAGTAAGTTGCTTTGCGTATTAATATGCTTGCACATGAACTAATTCAGTCTTTGAAGGGAACTGTGACAAAGTTCAAGCAGAGAAGAGGCTTAACTATAAAAAAATCAAGATCTTGTGCATTTCATCATGCAAATGCTGTAAAAAATATATTACAGCACCGTGTTTCTTCTGTTTGGTGAGATAAAGTAGCTCAAATGTCTGCCAAAAAACAACAGCAAAGGTAATAGCAGCTATGGGTGCAGCGGTAGTAGAAACATGGAGATTCAAGCACATGCTGAAGGAAGAGCTGGAGAGGTAGAAGTAATGGGGAAATCAGCACATTTCTTTTCTTTTTAGCAGCAGCAAGCTATGAAATCAAGCCTTAGGTGACTGCAATACAGCCTAGGGGCGTGACAGGACATTACTAGCTTGTATGACTACCTGTACTGGAGTCATCAGGGGTTACTGTTTGGGCAACTGTTATCACCATCCATTTGGCTAAGGAGCTACAGGTTATGACATAATTAGGAAATTTCCATTTGAGCCCTAAAGAGCCAGTTTTGCAGAGGTCTGTTGAGATACTAGGTGATGGTGACAGGAGCCCAGTGGAACTCCACAGATACTCCGGATCTGGGGCGTGTTACAAGCCCACAGAGCACCATGTTCAGCTGAGGCTGGACCTAGATGTATAAATCATGCAATGTTAAAAAGGTATTTTTTCTCTATTAATGTTTTAGAGGCACTTTGGAAACTAGGCTATGGTCTCTGCCGCTGTTTTCTCCCACTTCAGTGTCACAAAAGTTATTGTTCTTCAGCGAGATAGCTGCTTCCAGCACTGATTCGATAATGTCAACTGTAATTAAAGACTTGGAAAAAACAATGTATTTAATGGCTTATTTTGGGTGACAAGTGCTGTCTTACCTTGGGAATGTCTATGAGCCTAATAGGTGCAGCTTTCCTTTTGGCTTTCCCTTGCTGCATCATTTGATATTAGCTTTCTTTTGCCGATTTTTGAGACCAATGTTTGAGATACGCACTTGCAAATCTTGTGTTGAAATCATAATAAAATGTCACACCAATTTATTCACTGGGAATATTTTGCTAGCTTCTTGTATTAATTCCCCTCAAAGCTAATTTAGATGCTTGTTGTCTGTGTAGTCTGCATCTGTCTGTATTAATAACTGTGCAAGTGTCTGAACAAATTGAGACATTTTACAGCATTTAAACATCCCAAAGATCTTACATTTTCTGTGAAAGTGGAGAGGTTGTACTATAATTTATGGATGTTTTCCCATTAATCTCTGAATTGTTTTGGCAGCTAATGCCTAAAAGCAACAGCTACCTGGCAAGGACAGAATATCTGTCAGGCCATGAAGGGTGCCTGCATCCACTGGAGAGATAAATGGGAACACTGAAATAGAGTTAAGCCTAGAGAAGGAAGCTCATCCTCAAACTGACTTGCCAAGCCTGTTTCATTACAGCTTATAGCTTTCATTGTAGCTTAGCGAATGCTGTTAAGTACTCTGTCAAAATAAACTTACTTTTCCAGACAAGTAGCACTGCAATACCCGAAGGTGCCACTGCAAATACTGGAACTTAATTTTGCATTAAAAAATATAGGTACTATAATAAAAGGCCCAAGTTTTCTTTCTAATCCAAACCATGTAGGAGCTTTTTTCATTTGTACCTTTTCTGTCCAGCCATAATGAAGACAGATTATTTCTTAATGTGTACCATTTAGGAAGCAGCATTCTTTTTCATTTCTTTTGAGGGAAAAAGAAAAAAAGAGGGGTCTTTCAAGTTCCTACGGTTCTGATAATGTCACACTACAAAATCATATTTCATACTTGTCACGATGGACACATGTCCTGGAAGGTCTTTCTGCAACTTAAATGACAAGTATTTTAATTTCTAGATTATAGTATCTATTCATGTATAATATCTATTTATGGCAGGGTGTTGGAACTAGATGACCTTAAGGTTCTTTCCAACCCTAACTATTCTATGATTCTATGATCTAAGTTTCTTTGATAAGAAAAACTGAAAAACAAAATCAGAAGACTGTCTTAAAAATACCATTTCAAATTTTTTGTACCTGTTTATTTAAAATATATTCTTCTAGTTTCTTACCTATTTACTTAAACTGTGTCCTATTAGTTAACTAACTCTTGTTCAAGCCAGAAGACCAAATCAAGCTTACAGCATAATTAGAAGTCATTGGGTGAAAAGTCACTGGTTGAAAAAAGGTTAAAACTTAAAGGAATGTTTGACTAATATTTTCTTACAGAGAAAGGAGAAAAACAAAACCAGAAACCATCACCGTTTTAAATTGTGTATTATTGTTTTTCTAACAAATTATTAAAATTTGACATTAAAAAGGAAACTTTCCACCTCTGCCTATTGCACTTCTGATGAAAACTGACTTAAAGACTTTCGGTTCTGATTCTACAAAAGACAACACTATACCTCTAAAGCTTCTATATGTCCGCATGCAAGATTTTGTACCATGCTGGACTGATTTATTTTGGCTGAACTTTATTCAGTTCTAACTGGAAGTAAGGAAGCATGTTTTCTGCTTCTACTGTTATTTTTCTCTGATCATAACAATGATTTATGCTCGAGGGAAAATAAGACCATGGGTTCTACTTGTATGAATCTTTGTGTAAGGCACTGTGCATATTTATGATCATATTTTTCCAATCATAGTTAACTGGGCTTTAGATGTAATATAATGCACTGAGAACAACTGCCTTAAGAGATTCCCTTCCCATACTCATATGTTTCCAATCCATATGCTTAACTGGATTTCACTTAACAACTGTATTAATGGACTTAGTTACTAAACATTTGTGGATCATGCAATTGTTCTTTCATTATACACTAAATCAAGCTTAGCTGTAAACCTTAGATCTTTAATCCAAGATCAACTCCACAGAGGTGTTACTTGCATTATTTTTTGTTAGGATCGACCTGAGACCTGACGACAGACCTAACAGTCCTTTGCCTTTAATTATTCTCCCTCATCCCTTCCAAGGGACTTCAGATGCTTTTTTTTTGGTCACTGGAAGTCAGTGAAAGTTCTATTGCTCGCTGCACATTCACTATTAGGCAAGCCCAGGATTGCCTTTTCCCTGATACAGATTTGCCTTTCTAGCAGAGAATGAACTAGCTGACCTAACAGATCTTTTTAATCTCTAATTTCTATAAGAAAAAATACAAAAAGTACATTAACGTCATCTACAATGTTCTCTGTCAAATAATCATCCTGTTAGAAGGTCATTACATAAAATACTGAAATGCATTGCAATACTGCCTACAAAATTACACAATAAGCATTTGCATTTGCCAGTTATATTGAACAGTACACTGTTTGGAAGTATTTGTATTTAAACAGCTCACTCAAGAAGGCTCTATGAACATACTAAGTGCTTTGAAAGCCATTACAAAAATCACTGTCATTATATACCATGCAGTAACCTCAGACCTACCTAAATCACACATGGGTCTTTTCCCAAACCAATTTAAACAGAAGTATAGAATACCACTAAAGCCTATTTTAGTCAGTATTTTGGGGTAAAAGAACCCTATATGGATCCAACAATGGTCCTTAAAAGAAAAATAAAAAAACAATCATTGAATTGCATCCTGTGAGAGGAAATTGGGCCAAAATTGATCTGGATAGCCAAATTTATTATTACATGCAGTGAATGTACAATGAAATGTGATTAGAGCAAGTGTGCCATTAGTCCTTTTTGCAAGATTGAGCACAGAAGAGCACAGCCTTGATGAAAGGAATTGATAGCACTGAACACAAAGTTGGAGGGCTGTCAAATCATCTTAATTCCCATTTTCTGAATGAGTGCAGTGAGATCGCTTGATGCACATGCTAATAACCAAATTAGTGTGCTTTTGAGTCAGCACAGTCATGCTTCTATAAAACTTAAATAATATTGCTAAAAAGAAGAAAAAAACCCCAACCTACATGAAGCAGAGATAGCACAAAACACGTATGTTTCACTTTGAATTCTTAATTAACAGAGCTGCATTTCTCTTAATTTTGTAGACATTAGCATACGTAAGCTGCAACTTCATATCTCTTAAGAGACAATCTTTGCTCTCCCATGACTGGAAAGATAATCTACACAATAGGCACAAATAAACACACAACACACATAGCAAGGATTGACCTGTGAAGTCTCTGAAATCCATCACTCAGAAGCGATTAGTAAAGCTTTCCTTTGTGATGTTTCTTAC
This sequence comes from Psittacus erithacus, assembly GCA_009867235.2. Classification (NCBI taxonomy): domain Eukaryota; kingdom Metazoa; phylum Chordata; class Aves; order Psittaciformes; family Psittacidae; genus Psittacus; species Psittacus erithacus. The sequence goes on from WYDI02007342.1 coordinate 22,445, forward strand.
AAATTTCCCTCAGAAAGAGTTGAGGGTGGTTTCAATGTCAATTAAAGCCAACCTAAGACTCAGCAGCCCTCAAGTGCTGTCTCCCAGCCACCTCCTCACGTTCCCTCTCAGCCTCATGCACAGCAAGTCATCTATGGATGCAGTCAAACACCGTGGAGAAAAGGAGGTAAAGGTTATGTGCCCATGTGCCCCTCACCAGACTTACAGAAAAACTCCAGCCACACTCATAAATCTACAGATTCTTCAGCAGCAATCTGAGTTCAGTTTTGATTTTATTTGTATTGCTTTTAGTAGCTTTTTGCTGCCCCCTTAACAGACATTCAGCTTCATGCCTTGCATACGTAGGACCAAATCAGAGTGAGGAAGCTCAGAGGAACAGAGTGTCTTAGCAGCTACAGGTTAATGAACTTCAAACTTGCTTCTGACATATTCAAAGACATATTTGAAATAACATGGTTCCCTTTCCAGCTTTGACAAGTACTATATTTTCACAAGTACAAGCTTTGAGAAATATATTATTTAAGTACAAAAAATTCAGCTATGGTTGCAGCACAGAAAAGTGTTAGGGCAAAGCCAAAGAAAGAACATATCAGCAGGAGGGGGGGGGGTCTCTGCTTCTCTAGTTGGCTCAGAACATTAGCACCAGAACTGCCACCCAGCACCAGTACTATATTATCCCCCCCCTTTAAATAAACAAATATGTAAATCATAGTGTAACAAGGGCACAGGCAGTAAAGGGTGCTTTGTAGGGAATCTATTTGTATAGTTAATAAAAAGGCAGCAAGTAAATGAATAGTTCAGGACAATTAAATAACACTAAAGCCTAACCCAGCACTTCCATAACAGTTGGATCGAGAAGCATAGTGGATCCAGCATCGTTGCGCTCTATTCTTAAGCCACATATTGAAGAAAGTGAGGCCAAAAGTAACTTTTCCTCCATCATAGCTAACTAATCTAGACAAAAGCTCATCGTGCCCTTGGTAAGTAGGTTCAAAACAGGAGGCATTTTATGATGGCCCAGAAGAAAGCAAAAGGACCTTATAGGTACAGCTGCAGAAGACAATATGGACTCTTGATTCTCCTTTTTGAAAAATTACAGGTTTTGTTTTCTCCTTACACTTGAGTCACTTCAAATCTAAGATCTTCATTAACTGCTCAGGTTTTACATTTTTGCTATTTCTTTTGCTGCTTGTTATGTGAGCTTGTGGGCAACCTACTGATGAACTCACACACTCTGAAATCCCTTTTCACCAGGAAATTGACTTTTTTAGAATGAAAAAAAAAGATTCTAAATGCTATTTGTACCCACATGCCAGAGGAAGTAAGGTATCAGAGCACTAAGGATAGTAACAGTCCAGCACAAGCAGACAAGGCTGTGAATGCTAAGATTTCTGCATGCTGAATCCAGTAAATGGACAGACTGTATTGGTATTTATGAGATAATGTTGCTGTACTGCAAACCTGGAAGAACATAAAAAACATATGGAGCACCTTCAGCTTTAACATTCAGTCTTGGCCACCAGCATGATGTCCTTGATGTTTACTGTGTGTCAGGCACTCGGTTTTAATTTGTGGTTCCTCTGCAATAATGGATTGCTGGGAATGGTTAATAATATATGACATTAGCCTAGAAGTCTGTTAGCTGACTGGACATGGTTGGATTTTTAGGGTTAGACTGTCAGGAAGAAAAGCAATCCATTCATTTATGTATTTACTTATTTATTTTTAAAGATATAGAAGCAAGCAGCCTCACATTTGTTGCATTTAAAGTACAGCAGTGCACTTGTGACCCGTTCAGCTGCCTCCATGTGGGCGTCTAGTGAGAATACCAACTTGTCAACTATCATGCTTTCAGGGCACACTTTGTACTCATTTTCATATATGAAAGAAAATTATGCTGTATACATTAGGCATTTGCATTCCCACTCATCCAAGTCCTTCCATAATAGTGTTATCATTATAGTGGTGATATATATATATAAACCTGCACAAAAAATTTCTCCATTCTACTTGCAGTTTGTATAGAAGCAAGTATGTCCTTTTCTCTTAGTTTCAGCAGGTTTGCTTCATGCCAATACAGTGCAAATTGCTTCTCCAAAGACTTGAGGTGATAGGACTCCAAACCTGAGACATTAGTAACCACTGTGGGTATATTGTAAAACTTTAACCAGCTTCCAAGCTATCAGCATCTGGGGCTTCACAGTCTCCCCATGGATGGACTAATTCAGTCCATAAGTTATACAGAGCATGCTCAGTTAGGAAAACATTTTCTGCAGCAAGATGAGAAAAAAACCCTGCATAATTCTAACAATTTCTCAGGTAAAGTTTTGTTAATTGAATTGAGCTAGTGGATCGGATTTTAAACCTGCTAGAATGTACAAATGATGAGAAAATAACATCTTTCCTGCTTTCTGCTGGCCATATCAAATACACCTGGTGAGCTATCTAAAACACAGCATCACTACTTGGATAATCTCTGATTACTGAAGAACAATGAACACTGCTCATCCAAAACAAATGGGTGTGACTCCCTGTACCACAATTTCAAGTGTAACAGTTTAGCATGATCATTAACTGACATCTGTTAGGCTTCTGTGTTCCTTATTAATATCACTTTTATTTCAATTTGTCTATTAGCAGAAAAAGCTTTCTTACCTTACAGTTCTACAATTATTTAGATATGTGAGCAGACAGCTTTTAACTGTTACGATGTTCTTTTGCTCCTTTATGTTCAGTTAAAAATTACTGTTATCAGTATTGTCATTTCTTGCATTAGACCCATGAAGTCATTCCATGACTTCACTAATTTAATTATACAGTACTTCTCTCAACTCTATTTTTAAAGCATTTCACAGTGAAAGCAATGGGTGGAATAATTTCCGTTCTACAAAGTAAAATTTTAATCTTGTGGTCAAAACCTTTTCACTTAATCAAATAGTTCCTTTACTGCATCTCTTGTGAGACCTGAAATGAAAGGTTACCTTTTAGTAACTTCTAATGGTACAGAATTTGGGCACCCTCGAAGCACATGCATGTTTATTGCAGCAGTCTGATACTGATACCTAAGCAAGCAGTAATATTTGCAATACAGATCACAATATATAAGCAAGATATTCTTCTTTGCACACAGGAAATGACAAACACAAATGTTCTCTCTAACTAGCTCACCAGATATAGCCTGGGCTCAGTGAAAGGAAAATCTCTAAAAGATTGAAAATCAACAGATACAGGTAACATAGAGGTGGCAGAACCCCTGTCCAATTAATTGGCATTTGGTAATTCTGCTGGTGCATCAGAAATAGAAATAGTATAAATTTTTGCAAGCTCAATGTGTTCTCAGCCACAGGCAAAGTGAGCTACTCTAGGAAAGTAACTTCAGGTTCCACTTGTTTAAACAGAGCATTGCTAGAGCCCTGGGGAAAAGGTTCACTTTCCTCAGCTAGTTTGCACAAAAATCTCAATGAAGTCTGCAGTGATTTGCATCATGGCATGTTCTCTGATGGCAGAGTTTCAGTCTGACCTCTGGCCTTGTGTTTGCAATATTACTGTTTTTCTGCGTGTCCTGGGTTCAGCAGTAGCAGTCATTTTTCTCCTTCTTAGTGGCTGGTGCAGTGCTGTGTTTCTAACTTTCAGC
>WYDI02007343.1:0-47859 GCA_009867235.2 Psittacus erithacus
GCGTCCCTGGAGCACCCTGGCCCTTTGGGGATGATGCCTGTGCCTCTGGAGCAGGTCCCTGCCTCCTTGCGGTTCCTGCTTCTCCTTTGTGTCCTGCAGCAGCTCCTGTCGCTGCCCCTTTCCCAGCTATTCAGTGTCGCGGGTACCCAATAAAGTGCTTTCTCCAACCGGCTCTTGTCCATTTGGCTCCTTTCCTGCCCAAGTCTGCTTTATGTGATGCAGCATAATTCCAGTGCACACACGATTTTAACCCTCACCAACCACTTGGTATTTTTTCTGTGTGTTGGTTCTGGCTGGTTGCTAGGGGAAGCTCTGGGGTGTCCAGTGGTGCTTTCCAGAGACGAGTTTGGTGGTGGGGTGATGTTGCTGTCGGAGTGGTTTGTGCTGATTCACAGGGCAAGGTGGTGGGGGGATGTGCAAGCTGTTACGGGCAGAGTTGGGGGTACAGGGGGTGTGCAATCAGACTGAGTGGCGCACAGAGCAAATTGGGGCAGGGTTTCTGAGTGCAGGCAAGGCCTCAGCCCTTGCTGACCATCTCAACCTGCATCATTGTGCATTCTGAGGCTGGGGAGGGCCACTGATGATGACAGCGTTGCCATTCGCTTCAGAAAAGCTTGCGTCACATCGTGCTTGTCCTCGGCTCAAGAGGTGGGTGGCTCTCTGCAAGTGAGTGCCAGCAAGTGGGAGTGCAGGTGACAGGAGGGTGGTACCTGAGCCAGAAGCAGCTTCACACTTGGTGGGCAATTCTTAGGCAGCACCTGCAGTGCTGTGTGCAAGGTGAGCCCTGAAAACTTGTGGTGTGGGTGCTCAGTCCCCATGGGAGGATGGCGAGGTCTGGATTGCCCTGTGCAGCCCAATTTCAGACTTAGGAATAAACACTTTTTTGCATTCTTAACTGTCTTCCACTATGTGGATTTTACTAACAGGCAGTTAGAGGAAACTTGCTTCCACTGAAAGCAAGAAAATAGTAACAGTGAGTAAAGCAAAAGGATAAAGGGACTCAGCTCCTCAAGCTGTAAAGACGAGCAGCTGGATTTTCATCCACAAGTCCAATTAATACACAAGGGGTTTGTAATTTTTCCTAATGATCCACTGTCTTTGATGGCATGGCTCTAGTCCACAGTGCTTTATTTTATATGACTCTCCTGCACCCTATCTGTTTTCCCATTTCTATGAACAGACTGCCTGCTGGTGATGACACATACTGCATTTTGAGCTCTGTTCTCCTTTATAGCTGGACCACTGCTACAGTTATTTCTCTGCACTTGGTGGACTTACTTATAGAATCATAGAATCAACTAGGTTGGAAAAGACCTTTAAGATCATCACATCCAACCATTGTCCCAGGACTGCCAAGACCACCACTAACACAATATCACTGAGGGCCTCATCTACATTGTTTTTGAACATTTCCAGGGATGGTGATTCCAGAAAGAAAGGAAGGAGAGACATGCTGAAAGCTGAGATAGGCTGTGTTGTTCCCTGGGTCAGAGCACAATCAATTGCTTTTCTGATCATTGTAGCAGCAGTGTGGGATCTGCAGGACTAGTCAGCTGCTCATGGTTCACAGGCCATGGATTCCTCCAAACTCTGGATAGTGTACATTTTTGGTTTTCTGTCTATGATGCAGCCAAAGGCTTATGAAAGCACTGCCCAAGACAGCAAAGCCAGTAAGGGATCCCAGCAGAATGGGTACCAGCATTGCAGAATCGGGTCCTGGAAATAAAGAAAGAAGTAATCAAGCAGTGAACAGTGTTAAGAGAGGGAGGGAGAAGAAAGAGAAGGCGCAACTCCCATTCATCTTTATAGCATGACAAGCAGGTATGGCTGAGTTCCTTCCCACAGAGTAGTCTGGATGGGCAGTGCCTTTTCAAACACTCTGCTTTCTTTGCCATAAGATCCCAGCAGTAAATATTCTTTGCATAAACAAGTCAAGATGCAGTAAGTTAGGTGGCTCTCAGGGGTGGTGCCAGTGGATTTAAGAAGTCTCTCAAGCTGATCGTGTACCAGGGTCAGCATCACTACTTTCTAATAGCTGAACAACATCTAATTAACATTAGCTAGCTGCTGTATTTCATCTATGAACAGAAAGGAGAAAAGGAAAATGATCCCAGCTGATGACCCACCTCATTCTGTCCCTCATGTTCCGAAGTCAGAGTTTTGTTCAGTTACCTGTGGATGGTTGTTTCTTGCTGTACCAGATAACTGCCTCTAAATATGGGGACCCCTCCCTAAGCTCAGTACAGAAAGTGTCTGCATTGCTCTTCCATTCTAAAAGCTGCAAAACTTACAGAAAACATGTTTAAAAGGAGGTGTCTCTATACCTTGACTCCTCCCATCTCACCTCACCTAAAACCCAGTCTCTTGATGGAAAGAGTTAGCATCTCTCAACTCAATTATTTTGATGACATTCCTCATCCTCAGTCTGCGTGTCTCACCAAAGTACTATAACATGCAGGAGAATTCTTATCAGCTAGAGGACATTCTGCCTTATTTTTCTCCTCTCTCCTCCTTCTAAAGCTTCATTTCCTGCAGAGGATGCATTTGGCTATGTCTCCTATCTGAAAGCCTATTGGATCTGATACTGATTAACCATCATGTTTGGGATTTAGGAAGGCCAAAGCCAAGGTGAGGACTCATTGGGATATAATCTAATCATACAAGATGGCTGTCAATAAAGTTGTTCAAAGTGTGCTGGTTTTCTTACTGCAGGAAAAGTCAAACAGAAACTTCTGCAGAAAGAAATGGAGAGAGACAACACAAAAATCAGGAGACCCACCTGCCACAGGTTTGTATAGAAACCTGTCCTTCATTCGCAAAACTGGGCCCAATGAGATCAGGTTGTGCGGGTTTCCATAGCTGCTCCTGTCACTTGGCTGGAGAAGCGGCTCCGCACTTTCAAAGCAGTCCTGGGAAAGATATATGAAAAACATCTCAAAGTGTACTTACTGGCAGTGCCTGAGCAGAACCTGCTGCACCAGAGACTGTGCACAGTCCATAGCAACCATGGTGCTGACCAGAGCAGGTCTCCTCAGGCTGTCTTTGTCCAGCTTTGCTATCATTCCAAAAAGTGAGTTTCCTAATGCTTGGACCAGCCCATATGTAAATGTTTATTCATCTTCCATATGCCAGACCCAGGACAATTGAGCCCTTTCACATAATTCTACAACTCAAAATTATATAGATCTGCTGAGCCTTTTCCTTGTGAGTCTCCTATGAGGTTGCTACTTGCTTATTTGTTTATATGCTTCTTATGCGGATTATGTGTAAACTGAAAATAAATCACTGTGAGCTCAGCCAGCTTAACAGAGTAGAAATTCAGCTGGGGCTTTAGGAGAGAGGGAGTATGCAGGAGCTGATTGAGAAAGAACTGTATGAAATGGAAGAAGGAGGAGCTTTATAAACTATCATCAAGATTCTTTACTGAATGGGCCGTACTTGCTGGAAGCACCAAACCTTTCCAAAAGTTCTTTAGCCCCATGAGAATGGACCTGTTCTACGTACCTGTTCACATCCTGTGCCATGCAGACAGACATTAAGCTCACAGTGCAAATAGGCCACTGAGTGATTCAGCATCTGGAACAGCTGGATGGTGAAGCTAGCAGCTCTGGATTTACTGCTCTGTAGATATTGGATGTGTCTGCATTCAAATGGCAACCTGACAAGGACAAATGGCAAACAGTTGCAAATTCAAGCTGTCCCCAGCTAAAAGCAGGGAAGCTGCGCCTGCCCCTTCTGCGGAGGCCATAGTCCTTGAGCAGCAGAATTGTTTCTTGCAGGCTGACTTTGCTGCAATCATTAAAATGGCTGCTGTAGGCTGGTCATCATTACCCGACCTAGACAAATTCAGAAGCATTGCAGAGATGATTTCCTGCTATAGCAAATATGAGCAAATCAGAGAGCTCTTTTTCTGATAACAGTAATGCATAGCATTTCTAACGCACATTTCAGGCCCCAGTGGCTTTACGAATATTAACTAATAAATCCTCTGATTTCCCTTTGCTCAACCCAGACAAGTTAGGCATGAATAGCTGTGAAATGCTGATGGAGAAACGGAGGCCTGTGGGGAGCCCTGCCTCCCGCCTTTGGGCTGCTCTGCTGTCCCTTAGCAGGAGGTGTAAGGAGGATGCTGATATTTGTGACAGTGTGGCAAGGAGAAGCAGAATGGCTTATTTACATACATCAAAATGTAATAAGAGAACTTTTTCCCTGAGGGTTCTTTGTTCTATCAAGCCCTTGGTATTAATTACAAGATAGTTAAGGCAGCAGAGTCGTCTCAGATTCATTCTTGCTGCTTTGAGCTTACTTTGAACTCTAAAGAGCCAGACTGCAGCCATAGGATACAATAGAGAGTGTCCTTTAAGGATCAGCCCATTCCCAGCCCTGGCCTAAGGGCAGGCGCAAACCTATGCCTGGCCCTGCAGCTCTATGTCTGACCTGTGGAACAAGCAGCACATTGCGCCTGGTCCCCCTGGGCTGGTGGAGGGTGTCACACAGCATGACCGGATCTGGAGCACGGGCTGGGTGCTATTACTCTGCACAGTGATTAAAGCCAGGAAGGTCTCTTGGGAAGGCACCGACGCATCAACTTCAGGGCCTGCTTCGGCAACAGGGTGCAAGCTCATCTGCACGGTGTAGTTACCGGAGCCGCAGACATCATCACTCACAACTGCAAAGCTTTAGGGAAACAGGGAAAAAAAGCTGAGGCCCAGCCAGGCTCCACAGCCTGTTAGGAATAAACTGGCGTTAGGGTGAGTTTCCTCAGTGAAACCAAACAGTAAGCTGAAGCAAATGAGCAACGTGTAGACCCTGGCATGGCAGCCTCCTATGATCAGAACCACCTCCCACCTCTGCACGGTCAAATCATTTTAAATGAGGGGAACCTGGGATCTCACTGTGTGGGAATTTCTACTTTCTTTGCCAGTGCGTTTGATCACCTGAGCAACATCAGATGTTCCCACCTGCAAAACTGCATGTAGATTGTTTCGGGGAGAAAAGGCAGAGAGTTGAAGGCTATTGTGAGAAGGAAAACCAAGTCTGAAGGACAGTATTAATATCCACAATGTGAAAAGACTTTTGTTTGTTTTCCTGATGCAGTCATTGCTGAACAGAGTACCCGTTACTGAGCCCCTGGAGCAATTTGGATATCCCCCTTCTCCTTAAATCACAGCATAAATACACAACAGCAACTGCACTGAGATAATTACCCTTTCAAAATGGTGGCATCTGACTGCAGAACACTCCTCTGATGTGATTCACTCAGCAGTGCACCAGGCTCCGGATCCAGCAGTGTTAGAACAGTTACTAAGCCTTCAGCTGCTTCTTCTGTTACTTCAGTTGTTCTGACCATCTCCTCTGCCTCTGTGTTCAAGAACAACCTCTCAGATTGTTCAGTGTTTGCAACACCCAGCAAGGAATTTCCCTGTGGAGTAAGTGCTACCAAACTCTGTGAAGAATACAAGGGGCTCTCTGGGGTTGGAAGGAACTGGATTAGATCTCTGGCTGGAAGCATCTCAGCAGCATCATCAGTTATTTGACTGAAGACAGCTGACTGGTTAATGAGCTCATTTACAAGCTTATTAGCAGAGACAGAAAATGCTTTTGTTGTAGATGGCCCAGGGCTGGAGTGACCAGTCTCATGCTCAATATTACTTTCCAGTGATACCTTCTCCAAAGAGTGTCTTGATGATGCCTGATGTGATGTGGGCATCTGGCTAGTGGTGGCTGCATGTCCTTTCACTAACATGTACTCACTCTTCCCCACTGATGTAGAGACCACAGCCGATTTGTTCACTCTGGCAATTGCAGGCAGCACCATGATTGGATCAGATTGGATAGTTGATGTTGGCAGATGAATCACAGTTTTGTGCACAAGTGAAGAGGTGCTGTAACCATCCTTAGATACAGAGGGAGAAGTCATTGCTAATGGAGGCTGTGATGTGGTCTGTGTCAGTTTAGGCTGTCTCTTAAGAGCAGTAGTAGATCCTGCAGATACAGATGGTTGCACTGGAGTTAAAACTACCTTATTCCCGAGAACTGCTGTGGGGAGTTGCTGTGCCCTTGTGTTAAACACAGCTGACAGAGACATGCTTGTTCCCAAGAATTTACCAGTTCCTATTTTTCTTGCATGTGTGGTGATTTCTGTTGGCTTTGTATTTTCTCCTATGCTGGCCTGTGAGAACAGTTCAGTAGGGGCTCGATGGATTTGGTCACGTTTCATGGCTGATAGCTGGGGAACACGTGTAGACACACGTGAAGGAGGGCCTGCAGGAGAGCTGGCATACATCCTTGGGTGGGTAATTGTAGCCAGAAGTTTCCCAGAAAGTGTTGGTTTTGTTTGTAGCTTTGTTGAAAATGGAGCATGCACTGGTGCCATTGGTGGCCTCTCTGTCATTAGAAAGGGCTTAGGCACAATGGGAGTAAATTCCAAACGTTTAGTAAGGTCAGGTTTTACAGAAGTGGTGTGGGTTTGTGCTGCTTCAGTACGCACAGTGACTCCTCCCAAAGTGCTATCCACTGCTGAACCTCTGTGACCATTCCCAGCTGGAAGTGTTGAGAGAGCTGACGATGTGCTGCGTGGTAACTGAGATTGTGATGGTAGCCCTTGGAGTGACTCAGTACTGAGGAGGCTTTGCAACATAGACTGCAAAGGCATGATGCCTGTAGACACCTTTAATGGGTTTTTTGTGGTTCTAGCTGAGTGCAAGGTCAAACACTCTGAGCACTGTGGGTGGACAGAGGAAGGTGTTGTCACTAAGCCTTGGTGATGGCCAGCAGTTTGCAGCAGTAGTTTCTTACTGTGCTGAACCTGATCTACAGTCCCTGTAATAGTAAAGGGAGGCTGGGCAAGTATTTGGAGATCAGGGCGTCCCTTTGCTGACAGTAAAGCAATTACAGAAGAAGAATGTGGCTTTTCAGCAGTGAAAAATACCTCAGGGGAAACATGGGGGCTATGCTGTGCAGACACAACTGCTGGTGATGCAGCGGAGGTGAAAGGCTCTGCTAACTTACCATTATGTAAAAGCAAATCAGTTCCCTTGGTCTCCTGGGCACTGGGAGCAGGTACCTGCATTTCTTCAGGCAGCCTGTGCGGATGCGTGGCCTGCGCTGTAGTGCTACTCCTCATCTGTGGGTCAAGCAAATGATTTGATGCTGAGGTAACAGCTTGAAACAAACTAGTGGTGGCTGTATAATTAGGATAAGTAAGTATTGGCTGAGAAGTTACTTTTGTTTTCTCTCTTTGTTGGCTAGATGGAGTGAAGAGATTAGTTTCAGGCCTCAGAGTGTTACTTGTGGGATAAGAAGAACTAGTTTTCATTGGGATATCATGGCTGCTTTCAGGGGTACCCAAATTCAGATCTTGCTTGTTTGTGAACAAGAGGGCAGGTTTGTGGCCATCTTCATCCTCAGGAGAGGGCATCAGCTGAAAATCTGGTCTGTGAGTGGGCAAAAGGATAAATACAGGCTTAACCAGAATTAAGCTAGAAGGACTCAGATATTGTAAGTTTGCAAGGCTCAGCACTGAAGAATTTGATGCTGCCAGGATTTGCTGAATGGAAAGCAGACCCCCAACACTAGTATTTGGAAGTTGTGTAGGTAAAGGGGAATCTCGCATGGGCTGAAGGCATATCATGCCATTACTACTTTTAAGCAGAAAAGACAAGTATGGGGATGATGGTAGCATTCTAAGGTGATCACCTCTAAAAGCACTGAGGTTTTGGGTAGCTGCATCGTGTGGCATACTGAACTGCTGCACTGCTGCTGCTTGTGCCAGATATGCTGGGATCTCACCAGAAACACTCGGTACCACTGGCTCAGGATCTGCTGTTGTTGATCTGGACTGGCTTCCTTGTGCATAGAGCGAGGGCAGTTCTGAAGCAAAAGGTGCCACGCTGCCAGCTTGCTGGATCTGGGAAGCTGGAGGGGCAAAGCTATGAAGAGCAGCTTTCTGGTTCCTGCTTTCATGCAGGCCAGAGGGACTGGGGCCCGGGGTGGCTTGTGTCACTGAGGGAGAACCAGTTTTACCACGCCGCAGTGAGAGACTTTTCTTTCTCTTGGAGTCTTCCACTGTGCTCATCTGCAGCATCACAGGGAAGGCTTCCTGAGATACAGAATGGGCAGAAGTGCCTTGAAGCTGAGGCCCAGAACCAGCAGACATGGATGAAGTTGTTCTGTGGAGTTCTTTCTCAGCAGAACTGGGTATGCCCATTAGCTGCAATCCAACATAAGTAGAAAAAGATGCATAGGGCGGCTGAAGCCCTGCATGAACAGCATTAGAAGTGCTTACAGGTTGAAGGGCTGCATTCGCAAAGGCAGGTGTACCTGGAAAGGGTGCAGATGTTATTACTTTTGGCTCTTTAGTAGTTTGAGAAAGCTTTAATGTGGAAATCCATGACTGACTTAATGAGAATGAATTAGCAGAAGCCTGTGGGTTCTCAGGGGATCTGGACTGCTCAGGTTTATTTGTCACTGGTTGGTGATCAGTTTCTCTTTGCAAGACTGGATCTGCAATTCCTTGAGAGCTCCTGTTGTTTTTTTGGGAAACATGTTTAGTGCAGTTGAGATTCCGGGACAAAGAGTAGGGCTGCTGTCTATCAGTTGTGCTAATGGGCCCTTGAAATGGAGATGGAAGTAAGTCATCATGAACTAGAGCTCCCAGGTGCATCAGTGATGAGGAAGAAGGTATGGTGCCTTGTGCCTGAAGAGCAGGCAACTGGGTTGGGTGTCCAGAACCATTTATTACAGCTGTTGTTGAGTTTCTGGCTTTACTACCTGCTGTTTCTTGTTTTGGAGATAAAATAGGGGGAAACTGAACAGCACTTGTCTGTGTCATTCTGGAATAGACCGCATCAAGGTCCCCCGAAGCTGCCTTTTGTAAGGATGCAGAAGTGGTAGCTTCAGCATTCATACTCTGAGTCTTCTTCAGGTATGCGGGTGTCACACCAGCTTTACTGTCAGGCTGGGCTTGTGGATTTGTGTCTCTTGGCCTTTTGCTAGTGGGAGGCATTCCTGTTGGTAACCAATGCACCCTTGCACTTTCAAGAGCAATCTTAACTCCGGTGGGAAACGGGGGTGTTGCCATTTCTTTTCTTGGAGGATAAAAATTTACTGTTGAAGTCAGAAGAGACGTTTTAGGACTTAGCACCTCCATCTGCTTTGTAACACGAATGGAAGAGGCAGCTTTAAACTCAGGAGAGTCTCGGTGTGTGACAGAGGGCTGGGGGAGCCCAGTGCTAGCGCTGGTAGGATTGCAACCAGCCTCAGTAGCATTTTCTGGTTTTCCTTGCAGTGACCTGTGTGGCTGTTCCAGATGTGGGGTAGCCTGTGGCCCTTGTGTGGAGACGGGGACGCTTATGCTACTCAAGAGCTTGCTTGGAAATGCATGTCCATCCTGGAGTGCTGAAGCTGCTGCTTCTGTGTGCGGTTGCTCAGGCTCCCCCAAGTTCCTAACCAACTCCTCGGACAGTGTGTCTGCTCTTTTTGCAGCTGGCTCTGCATGGACAGGAATGAAGTCAGCTGTCACTTCATTGGCTGGCTCAACTGCTGGACTCTGAAAATTGAAGGTCACTTCATCTAAGTTATCTTCTGTAGTGGAAAACACTCTGCTGGGCACTGGGATGCTCTCAGCTCTTGGTTGGGTTTCTCTGGGAAGGCTCAGGCCAAATACTTCACTGACATGATGCTCTTTCCCAGAGGCACCTAGCAAACAGAAAACAAGCCCTTTGCCTATTTAGTTGTACATGAACTTTTAACAGCTTGCAGCAGCACCTTTGCAACAGGCTGAGCGGGAGGGAAGCAGAAAGTTAAGTGGCCACTGGCTCTGTTCAGAACCACACAGGAGGGAGGATGGGCAGCTCTGGCACTGCCATTCTTATAGCTGGCTGTTACAAGTCTGATCCCCTGCTGTTTATATTCAGTGTCATAAGAAGGATGATATTTGACACTTCTGCCATCCTTATAAAGCATTAACCAGCCAGAGAAGAACCCTTTATCTTAATCGTACAAAGATATCAATGACAACTGAAAATCCAATGAGAATGAAACCCTCAGGTTGCCTGAGAACAGGCAAAGCAAGATTAATATATACATGAATGAGCTTACTCACATGGCTCTCCTTAACCACTCTTCCTCCCACAGTACCCTAGTCCTGATGAGTTTCCTGAGGCATATTAGGTGACCACCACGAAAAAGCTTGTTTGTTTTGTGGAAGTGACATAGAGCAGACAGAACACAGTAACTTCTCTACTTTTAAGTTCTCAAATCAAAAGCAGAGACCTTGTAATTTAAAGAGGCAGACCTGTGGTTTAAAAGGATATTGTTCTACCCATACATGTTACTTATTTTTCTGTCTTCACATTCAGAAGGTTGCCGTTCCCAAGCATGCTTTCCAAACCAAGAACTAAAATGTGAATCTACTTTCCTTTCTAAAAAACTTCAAGCATTTTCCCTTAGGCGCCTACCAGAAAATACATGTATCTAGAAGCTGAAGAGCGATTTTGGATTCAAGCTTTTCCCAAAGAAGAGGCAGAATGACGTTACTGTATGGTGAAGAGGGGCACCCACACTTAATGTGATAAAACAGCAGTGCCTGCAAAAGTACATTCTGAGCAAGGCTTCAGCAGGCATGAGTTTGATCCTACTCTGTGAAAAGTGACCCTCTTTTTCCTTTGCTTTCTCCCACCTGAAAGAGACAATATATACTCTGGGGAATGCACTGTCTCCCAGCTCAGGTAAATAGCACAGCTCTGTCCTGCTCTGGGGCTGCTAATACTCCCACAACACAAACCCCTTAAACTAAATCTTGAGCCTCACAGCACAGCTGTACAGAGGGAAGCTGCTCCTTTATCTTCCTGTTATCACACACCTGAGACCGAGAGCACTATATTTGCATAGTTTTTCTACCCACTGATGACAGAGGAAAAGAAGGCAGAAAGACAGCATCTGAGATTAGAACAAAACACATCACTCACCAGCTAAATCCAATAGTCCAGCTGCAATCAGAATAAAGGTGGGGAGTTTTTCCTGCATCTTGTGAAGCAGTTCTCGAGTCATCCCAATTACACTGTTCAGATAGGAAGCAGCTTGCTAAGGAGTCACTGCTGCCTCTTGGCCATGGGCATTTGCTGTGTTTGTTTTGGGAGGGCAGTGTTGGGTTACTTTATAAGAGCTGAGGCCAGATAGCAACCAATAATCTGCTAAAAAATAAAGAAGCCTGCACCAATTGGAGTCAGTTTTTCACTAATCGAGACCGTGCATTCACGTGCATGGCAAAGACAGCAAACGTGATTGAAAATATGAGAGGTTGCCTATGTCAGGCAACTCTTTATCTCTGCAGAAAGAGTTAAATTGCTACTTTTGAGTACTGTGTGCAGTTCTTCCAGGGATGACAGCAACTGATATGTGAAAGGTTCCATTAAGCAAAACCCAGCTTGTCAGTCAAACCCAAGAATTATCTTTAGCTTTTAGGCTTTTAAGGTGATTTTGAGTCTTCTGTAATTTTCCAGTGACACATTACACCTTCTGCTCCCCTCTGACATCCTTTCTCTGCAAATGCAAGAGTCAGAACTTTTCCTTAAAACAACGCTTGTTGTTTGTCGGGTTTAGAGCCTAATGCCTATTTGGACTGAAATCCTACACACAGTAGTTGTTACCTATTTGCCTAGGCAGGCTGTAACTTAGCAGCAGGAGCTTAAAAAATAAAAGTGAGATTATCAATTGCGTGCTTTTCTCTGTGAGGGGAGTAAAACCAGGTGCAAGAGAATTTCCTTCTGAAGTGGGAAGATGATTCAGCTGCTGTTTTGAAAAGGAGATGATATGTAACTTGCCAGACATTGTTCTGAAGGACAAGATTATATACAGGGTAGATACCCACAGGAGTCAAAGAGGCAAACTGAAAACCCATTTTAAAGTCAAACATGACTGGCCTGTTCCCTGCCATATAAATGTAATACATTCTTTGTTTCCTGTGTTCAAAAGCAAGGCCAAAATCCCCGTCTTAACTTAGGTTCTCCAAGCTTTTAGCATAGCTTTGTGTCTATGTGCATCTATTGATTTGTGAAGAGACTATTCATTGTATTTGACAGACTTCCTCCAGCAGTACTTTAGCTATAGAGGAGATCAGAGATGAATGCAAGGAGCCACAAGAAAGTACTTTAGATCAGGAAACTCCACACAAAAGGGCAGGACAAAGGGATACTGTTAAATTAACAAAGATAGCAAATGTAAGTCTACTAAAATAAACAGCCCACAATTCATACACAAACCTCATTGTCGTAAGTTACCACTAAGATTGAGCACTTAGCGAAATTAAGACCAACATATTTAAGCAGTTAACTGTGAGGTTTAAGGTCTAAGCCAAGTGTGAGGTGATAATGCATGTGTGATACTAAAGCATAATAGTCACCATAACAGCATATGGGGCAAAGAAAGGAGTCTTCAGAGTCAGAGCTCACAATTTATGTCTCTTTTCTTCTAATACACTGGGTACTGGACCCAAACTGTAAAGCAGACTAGACAAGGCCTTGGTCAGTGATTAACCAGCAAGGAACTCACCTGCTAGAACAGGCAACACTATTTAGTAAATCAAAGACAACCTCATTGCAAGCTGTTATTTTAGCTGCTGGCCTAGATAATAAACTGACATCTTTCTCCTGACACATTGATACTGTTCAACTGGCTTCCATGAAGGATCACTTTAAAAGGGACTGAAAAGCTGATGCACTTTGAGTTAGCTTTATTAAAGAGAAAACTACAATACTCAACAGCAAGTGATATTAACAGCACATTTTGAAGCTCTCTTGAAAACTTCAGATGCTATGCACGTATTTCATAGAGGAGTTCAGGATGGCCAAGCCATTGAGTTTCCGCAGTTGAAAAATATGCCTGAAAAGACAACAGAAAGGTTGCTGGGGGAATATAAGATAACTAACAATAAGTTTTCAGCTTCCAGTCCTCTGCTCTGCCACTCATGGCCAAATTGTCAAGGATGTTCAATGCTACCTTCGGTAAATTACTCCTAAAGTAGCATGAGAAAGTTTCCAGATCACTGTTCCCTATGAAAAGGAAAATCAAAGTCCTGAATAATACTTGACAATTCTCCAAATTTATGGCATTGCAAATAAAAAAACCCCAAAAACAACCTAAGAAAATCAGGTGTTCCCTTTTGCATCTATGGAGTGTTTTATGACCCTCAGAGCAGATAATTTCTCTATTGCTCATTTGTGATCTCCAGCAGAAGCAAGATTTGAAGCTTTTCGAAACTAAGCATTACCCCTTGCTTTCTGCAATGGTTCAGGATGCATATTAACAAGTTGAGCTCAGTTCCTATGTCTGGAATGCAGTTCAAGATCCAGCTGACAGTTTGCAGCTAGCTAGAGGTTGGCATACCCTTGGCTGGCAGCAGCAGACATTCTTTGCTGACATTTATACTTTTGTTTTGCTCTTGTTATTGCTCTGACCTCTACAAGGGTACAACATTACTCCTCCTCTTTCCATTATTCCAGCACAGGTAACACCAGAAAGCAATTCTCCTTGAAACATGCTAAGGAGGAACAGGAACAGAACTGTGGGGATAGTACCACTAGTGGCAACTCTAGTTGGAGGATAATAGATTTCATGGAGTATTTATATAAACTAATGATCCGCCCTGTACCTGCTTGCTCTACAAATAGAATCAACTTACACAGGTCAAGAAATATCATCTGCTAACAGATGGTGTAGAAGAACAACAGTCTTTTTTACAGTACCTTGGTTCAGCAACACAAAGCTTCCCCAGAGCAATTGCTGCATTCTCCTGCACTGAAGTTGTTTTAGCATCGCCACCAGCGTGTTTCAACAAGATCATCACAACACTGGAATTCAGTAAGGATGTTGCTGCTCCAGGAACTACAAGGCACTGGCCAAGGCAGAGTGCAGCATTTCCTACAATCATTTCATTCTCTGAGTCCAAGAGCTTCAGCAGCACACTGAACGCTGGGAGAAAGAGAGATTAATTGTACAGAATGCATACAGATATGTTCGAGTACCACTGATACTTTCTCCTGTCTTTATCTAAACTCCTAGGGAGCGAGCACTGTTCTGTGTTGGGCGTTTTTCTGGAAAACCTGGAGGAGCAAGGACTTTCAGAAGCAGCTCAGCTTATCTGCTCTGCAACCGGTACTAACATACAGCAGCAGAATATTTTGTCTATACTGGCACAGAATTGCATAGCTCCTGCTGGCATCTGTAAGCAGCAGCGATGCCTCAGGCCACGGAACCTAGCGACATGTAGGTAGACCACTTTCTAAATAAATTACAGCCACGGCTTTCACATGCACAAAGTCTCCTTGGGGGTCACATAAGTTTGCTTTGGTTTTCTTTCTGTTCCTCCAGATCACATCCCACCTTTTTCTGCAACATCATCTTCTGAAAAAGCACTGCTGCTCCAGACAGCAGCAGTGGCTGGTGAATAAGCTGAACTAAGTGGCCCATCTGGAATGCAATCTTATGTCACGGGACTATAGCTCAATTCCATCAGGCTCCTAGCAACAGGGCAAAGTCTGGGTTGGCAAACTGAGATGAAAAAATAAGAAATTGTGACTTCTCACAAAATTAATACCCAGAGTTTTGGCAGAAAGAATTAGAGTGAAGTGTTATTGCTAATTTGTGGAAATGAAAGCTTCATTTACAGATGACAGTAAAACTAATATGGGGTGTACAATAGGAAGATGATGCTCTGAGAGGCTTTTAATGAGTGGAAATCCTTAGGGTTCAAGTTGAACTACATGAGCTGACAGTTTCTTGACAGGTTCAACTATTTAGATAAAATTTAAGTATTCTCTGTTGTAGTCACATTAGCATTAATTGAACCTGCATTGTAAAGCAATCCAAGTAGTGTTACACCGCGTGACTAGAGTGAATATACTCAAAAATACCCTAAGACACCTGGCCTGATATCATCACTCTGTCTCCATATCTATTTCCTTTCAATATCAGGCTAAATAGCCACATATAAATTGAAGGCAACGATAAACAGCCTCAACCTCTGCAAATCACGAGTCTAAATGAAGTTTTCTATTTTAGCCACTAGCTTTGGGAAATACAACCCAATTCAGTTACATTTTCCAAGCACTTTCTTTCAAAATCTATATACTTCTGGCCCTGACAAAGCATACCAAGACATATCACTCAAGTAAAGCACAGTTTCTCTAACTCGAGCTCATTATCTGATGTGCCTATTTCCATTCACACACAGAGCCAAGGATCATTAAGCACTGTTTCAGGAGGTCAGATAAAATGGTGAAAGTGTTGCCAGATTAAACGCCAGTGTTCAGTTCCATTCTAGAGGAGAAGAAAGTAATTGGACAATACTGAGATTACATCTCTGCATCCAGTTTCTACTTAGTCACTCACCTTTATCTGACTTCACGAGATCTTCTTGAGCTTGCCTATTACTTCTGGTGCAGATGGATAGGGTCATTATTCCATAACTGCATGTAGTCTGTCCTCCAGCCTAGATTTGTTTAAAGCATACATTAACAAACACACAGTTCATACTCCAACTTGCTCAAGGCTACAGAATAGCTTAGATACCATGAAGACAGGTGTTCCTTCTGCCTAAGCCCAAATACCAAATTGATACCTTTGCAGAGTATGTATCTCAAGATGAACACAGGCTGAAAAGGATGCAAGAACCATCCTTTTCCTGCTCCCAAGCTTGCTTCAGTGCTCACAGAAAATCAGTGGAAAGGGCTCCATTGCTTCTCAGTGGTACAAATTAGATCACACCAATTGTAAGCTTCAGCCCTCCAGCTGGGCCCTGCAGTAATGGAGTCTTGAATTTACAGGTGTCTGGAAGCAGAGCTGTGCACAAGCATCTCACTCACATGGAAACAACTGCAAAATCTAGGCATAGACCAGACTACAGAAGGCAGTCTAGTCTCCAGAACCGGCTACCTAGCTTAAAACTAAACTTGAGAGCACTGTTACAGTGGACAACACAGATGCAGACAAATGAAGCCAGAGTGTCTGCACAGGTCTTTCTCATAGGGAAAAGAGGCTAAACACAGGGGCAACTATGGCTTTCTTAAGGGATAATACAAGCAGAAATAAAGTGAATTTTGTTAAATTCATTTACTTTCAAGAATTTGATCATTTTCTTCACCACCCCTCCTTTCACTACTTCTTCGACTGCCGAGGAGGATGCTGGCAGGATGCGACTTAGCACTCCAATGGCTCTCTTAATTAGAAAACAATGTGAGAGAAGTTAAAAAACCACAAAGTTTATTTGTCCAGGCAACTTGCAGGAGTTTTCAAATTATCTTGGTTTTGCAGAGTAAACCCAAAGTAATTAAAGTCATAAAAGAGAAATTTACAGCAGTATAACAAAGAACATCTTCAGGACATGACTTTTTCATTGTTTACTGGAAACTGCACTCAGCACAGCTTTTAAAGACTCAGTGTAGAGAGAGATGAGACCAAACTGACATGAGGACAACTCCCTGTAACTTTATTTACTTTAAAAAGTCCTAGTAGAAAGCAGCCCAGGACTGCTGGTACTGAGTCAAGTAAAGCAGATCAGAACAATTCATGTGAATTCAGAGAGATGAACAGCCTCTGAGTTCCCATCTGCTCCTACCTATTTGCCTTGAATAACTGCTGTCTGTGGGAGTGACACACCGTTAACAGGAGTAGTCTCGTAAGTATGATTCACATACAGGAACTGTGAAATTAAACAGCTGCTGAACACCCAAATTGGTTTTGCTCCTTTGCTTCTAGATTTATTATTTTTTCTTAAAAGGTTTTATACTGAAAACCATCCTAAGGATGAAATTATTTGTAAGAGCTTCTATCATGCAGATCTCAAGAGAACAATCAGAACCTCTCGCATTGAACCATATAAAAACCTAAAAAATATAAGCGATGTATTACTTCTTTACTAATAATAATTATTCGTTTAGGCTTCAAAGCAGGGCAGGAGTTTGCACTGCAGCGTTCGAGTCAGGTCAGCTAATACAATCTTTTGTTAGTCCATAGATATCCCACTTACGGTCACAATCCTTCCATTCTTATCCCCGAGGAGAGACATGCATCTGCCACTTATGTCCACAGCAAAGTACTGAAACAACAACGTGAAAACTTCAGCTCTAGATGATTGCTGGGAAGTGATGGAGCAGAATGGGTTAACAGACAAAGTGCTCTACAACAAAGAATCCAGTGGAGATCAAGGCACACATGGCAGTAAGTTACTAACACTTCAGTACCCACATGTAACATAAGAATTTCTTCCTTCTTGATGGAATCCTTAGTTTTAAATAATTTTGGAATGTGCCAAGCATTTACATATATTGTATAATTGGAGACTGATGCAGAACAAAACATTTATACTACTATGGAAAGGTATGTGCTTTACACTGTATTTTTCTCGTAACTGGGAGGGGGAAAGGGAAGGAATTTTGTATATCTTTTCACTTATTAGCTTACTTGTCCACTACCCTTAATGATTAACTTAAACACCAATAAAAATTAAGAATTAACTGAACACAAGCAAAATCCAAGGTTGGCAGCCTAAAGAATATTCACAGATCTTGTATACCTGGATAATCACATTTGACTCAAGCAGTAAGTTCATCATGAGGCCCAGAACTGCAAACAAACACTCCTGGTATTTGGATGTGCTGACATCAAAGCATTCATCCTGGGTACAAAGGAGAGAAGAGCACACTCAATTCAGAGGATCAAAATATGCGCTTCCTCAGTCTTCTGTGTGTTACTTATGGTGCATCAGGGGAGGGCTGAGGGAGCACTCGGAAGAACAAGTCCTGTGAGCATCAGAGCTAATAACAGCTTTTTAATACAGATTCACTCTTGTGTTTGTTTCACTTTGGTATCTAAAACTGCACACTCCAAACTTGTGATGTTTAAGCAGGTAACAAGGTCCTCTGCCATCTTCTGAATTCTTCAGTTTCAGAGGACTTGAGTTCATACTGCATCCTTACTCTGAAAGAGGCCACTCACAATAAGGGATCACTCACTCTCTCCCCCACGCCGCCATCTACTGACACAACTTCTGAGGCCTTAATCCAACTACTAGATTCGAAACACCTCAGTCAAGGGTTCAGCGCTACTAGGGGAGGAAGACAAACATGATCACAGAAGTACCATTTCCACAACGGATAGGGCTGATAACACTATTCTAGAAAGCCATCAAGTTTCTTTACCACAAGCTTTAAGCACGCTTGCCAGCACTCTTTACACTCCGCCATCTGCATTCGAATGACTACATCTGCACACAGATTCCCCATGATGCCAATGCAACGGGCAAGGGCTGCCTGGTTCACTAGCTTGGCAGAGGTCTAAAAGAGAAGAGTGGAATACCAAGATAAGAACAAATGACAAGGAAACAACACATACATGCTCCTATCACTCTGGCAATGGAAAATGGGATTCCAGAATCTCTCTTACCTATGTTAAGTCCCAACAGTCCAAGGTTTGGAAATCACTCTCATTTTCACAGTTAATCTCCTGATGCACTTTTAAGAGTCTTGGGAAAAAGTGACTAGATACTCTGGTCCCTAGCCTCAGACTGTGGATATTGCCTGCTACCACTTAGGTCACAGAGCAGCCTCTGCTGCAGCTGCTGCATCACCAGTAAGGTGATGTCAAAAGGCAAGAGCAATAAGCAATGTAAAAATACCACAATTATTGCATGGTATTGGTGCACATTTGGAGAACTGGAAGTGTTTTACTTTCCAGCTCTATTTGCTGTTCTGCAACAGAACAAATCTTCCCTATCACCTTTCCTCTTCTTGAGGACAGGTTTCTGTACCAACACTATTATAAGTCTGCAGTTTAAATAAACAACCAGGAAAGGGATCTGAACCACCAAACATTTATACCTTGTGACCTAATGTTGTCTCTTCACCCTGATCTCTCAGATTAGAAAAAGTCACTATCCAAAATACAACCAGTTGGTGGCAGTGGACTGAAGTCACATTAAGAGCCTAACACAACGCCTGACAGATGACTGCTGGGAATCTTTAATCAGTGTAGAGTTTATACTGAATATAAAACTAGTAACATCAAGAACCCAAGCACCAAGTACTGGAGATTGAGAACATTTTCCCAAGGAAAGCATATGACAAAACTGGATTTGTTATGCCTACAGAACCAGAGGCACAGTAACTACTGTGGTTCTGCCACGGAGGGCTTCTGTCTAGGAGCAACTGGCTGTAAAACTACAAGAGTGGTTATAAGCCACATTACACCAAAGTAAACCAGAAATATGGAAACTGAGATCTGTCATACCAGCAACTGCGTGAATAAAGGTAAAACATCTGAGGAAAGCATGACACGACACTGGGTTTTGAACCTGTTGGGGGATAAAGAAAGCTGTATTTGGACACTCAAAGCTTTGGGCAAAAATCACAGAAGGAGGCAACACAACAGGAACATAAAACCAAAGTAAACATCAGTCAGCAATGTACCCTGGTAGCAAAGGCAGCCCACAGCCTCTATCACTAGCTCATTTAGCACGTTTTGAAGTACAACTTTTTACAAATTAATGAGGAGATATATGTTACCTTTCCTCTTGAGTTAGATCAGATAATATGTTCATGGCACTGCTAGCCCTGGCATCAGTGCTGTTGACAAACATCATCAAAACCTGCAGCCATCTGTAATTCAGAAAGCCAAAAAGTTGATGTCAGCTTCAGGTTAGTTATTAAAGATCCAAATTACAGTTTAAGTGCACCAATACAATTTATGGTTTATGACCAATCTAGATATACTGTGCTCGCCAAACATACTCAGTTACTTAACGACCATTAGAACAGTGCTGAAATAGCACTAGATTCTCTCACAGTATTTCCACATGCTCCTCTACTGAGCTGAAATTCCCTGCCACTCTTCCCTAACTTTGTAAGCCCAGTAAGAGAACCTACAGACTCATCGCTATTTGTTGACAAACCCAACTGCCAAGAAGCTCACTATCTGCAACTTTACATTCTGAGCACCCTAACTCTTTTAAAGCAATCAGGCCCAGGATCTCTTTCAGAAGCTCACAGGAGATTTAATCTGGCTCCTGATATTTCAAGCCACAGTAATATATTCTGCCTTTTATTATGCATCCTCTCAGATATGGCTCATTTCTTGAACTTCTCCTCCCAAGGAAAAATGTCTCTGGATTAATCTTGTATTAATACAGTGAAGCGTGTGCAACTGTTGGAGAATCTTTTCTGTTCATCCATTACTTCGAACTGTGTAGTCCCAGCCAATAAATTAAGACTTCATCTCTGCTTAACTCTAAAAGGAAATACCAGGATAGTAAGATAAAGGTAACAGACTGTTCTTTCATTCCCCACTCTGCGTCATGGCAACACTAAATAATCATACCAAATGAGGAGACCCACAGCTTGAAACCATGAACTATTAAGAGACAACAGTGTAAACTTCTGACTGTGGGTTAGACAAACACACAGTGGTTTAAAAAATTATGCTTCAGAATTGTATGAACAACCTCTAGAACAAGCCCTTTTTGCCTAGTGTTGCAGCCACCTTCAGATACAAAGTTTACTAGAGGTTTCCCCACACCCCTAACTTCTACTTTTGCTTAGCTAGGGCTATCCCTCAAGGACAGAAATCTCAATATCATTATGTTCATTCAGATGAACATAATGTCCCACATTGCTAAGGGAATGAGTTCCCAACATCTGTGAACCCAGGCATTAAGAAGATTTGTCTGAGGTATAGCAGTGTTTATTACTTGGTTAGATCCAGGTGCCTGACCAGCAGTCTCCTCCCATTCTCATTCTCTGAGTAAAGATAAATTAGTGCCAATGTCTCCTTTTGGATCTCCAGTACCTCACAGGAAAGCAGTTTTGGCAGCTGTGCACTCACATCAGGGTGAGTCAATAGAAGACGCTGATTTTCTTCTGAATAAAACCAACAACAACAAAAAAAGAAGATCCAAGAGCAGTGTCATACACAATGGCATTGCCATTATTTTTTTCCTAGATGCTGATTTAAGAGGTTTAATGTCTTTATTTCACCCGTTAATGTGGGGTTTCCCTTACCTTGCAGCATTAATATTCGCTTGAGGATCCGCTGAATGCCAGGTTTACAAGTCAATACAGGCACTGGCATCAAGCATTCTGCGTTTTCCTTGTGTGGCACTTCGCACCACTTTACTACCCACCACCACCCCAGCCCATTTCTTATCTATGTATATACTCCCTAGAAACAAGAGCTACCTCCCCAGTGACTCTTGACTGAATGCCAAAGGAATTTGCCTTCTCTAAAGGCAATTCTACAAAACTCTGCCTTTTGCTGGCGTAACTGTTTAAAAACAAAATTATACAAGTAATATTACCTTAAAAGCAGTAATAATCACAGGGAATTTATTTTTCACCCCTTCAGTAGTTTTAATATGCTCATAGAAATAGACTGAAAATTTCATCTCATAATGCACATATCTGCCAAAACTGTGGTTGCTGCTAGCAGTGCATGCCAGCACTTGCTATTGACCTGTAAAACTTAGTTTACAATAAGGTCAAGACCCAAGTGCTCTGGGAAACCAATGCTTATGCCAAACATCAATTTTAGACACAGTAAGTGCCATATTAACGGTACATTAACAATGATTAATGTTGATTACATATTTTACCATTCCCAGCGCAGACGGCTTGCCAAAGGAGCAGAAGAGAAACAGACAAATCCACTTCAGCAGCATTTTTGCTCTCTGCACAGAAGCCCCTAAATTAGAAATGGTGAAAAAAAAAAAGAGCAAAGGACAGATCAAACAATTAGGTCTTTGGCAACGCCCCACAGAGATGAGGATCTGTGGCACAAACACTTAAGCTCATAAGCTCTAAACTCAGCTCCTTCGTTAACTGTTTTTAGGAGTATGGCTTTCCAGAGGACTTCCCCTGATAGCAGATTTATTATCTACTAGGTCTGCTCTATCCCCAACACACACAGACCTTATATGAGCAATACACAGCATCATAAAGGTGAGAAATTCAGTTCTGCACCCAAAATATTGATGAACCCTCAAGAAGTGTCTGTGCTGCAGTCCCATTGAGAACCTTAAAGAATAGCTCTCCTGCCCTGTTCAACCAATCATGCTGTTCTGAACCTTAGTTACACAAAATCTTCCAATCACATCTTGCTTCCATTATCTACCTGACCCTGACTCAAATATACATTCAGCAACTTAAGCAACTAAGTGCTTTCAGACTTCTCCTCTATCAAGCTGTGTTTTTTTAAACCAAATCTGCTCTGTGAGACAGGATAACTGTACAGAAATAGGAGACAGAAGCAGAAATTCAATTCTGCTCACTGCCTCTAAGAAAGCACTGTTTGTATTAAAAGTAGGATATAAGTCAGTCCATTCAGACATTAAAATCTGCTATTACATTATCTTCTGGTCATTTCATCTGCATTTCAAGAGGTGATTGTGTTTCTTGAAAACAGTGTTTTCACCTCCTCATGCTGTAACACCCTACTGTGTTCCTTTGGAGAGCTCTTACCGTCTTACAATCTCGTTGTCTCCGAGGATACTGAATCCATTGTTTGTTCTAAATAAAGTTTGCTCAGTACCTGAAAAAGAGATAAACAAATCAGCTCTGTGATCCATCTGGCTGATATATCATTGTGAAGGCAGACTCCTGCTCTTCTCTAACACAGTGTTAAAAGAAAAGGTCACTGGATCAACAGCTCTGGGGAGAGAATGTCATCAAAAGAGGAGAAAAACTCCAAGAATGCTACTTGAAGCAGAAGCAGCTTTGAAGCTGAAGAGCGCTCTAATTCATGCCTGCTGCTGTAAAGGACAACTGACTTCAAGTGAAAGGCTTTTGAGGAAGACTGAAACATGAGCTGGCTTTGCAAATCAATATGCTTTAGCAGAGAATTACAAATATTTCTAACAAATGAAACAGCTCTTAAGAGACCCAAATCCATAGAGGTCTTAACAGCTCAGCTACAACACTGGTCTACTTCTGTAAAATAGATGTCAGTATCTACTACCCATACATTTTGAAATATCACACATTGCTGATTTTATGTCTTTAATATAAGAATAATTTTTCCTGTTCCTTTAAAAACTAATCCACTTGTATTCATCAGCTTGGATTACAGCTCCAATCATCAACAACCTTCATGTCAAATACTTACAATCTTTCACGGCTCCTGCTAAAAGTCTGATCCCTCCTGCATAGTAGAGGACATTCTGGTCAGGTCTATGTAGTTTCTGCAGCAGTTCTTTTATGGACAGAGCAGCAAGCTTTCCAGACTGAACTTCCTTCATTGCTCTCTCTTCATCTTCCATTCTTTTTTCCTCCAAGTTTACCTCGTTCATACAATCTTGGAAATCAAAACACAACAAAGCATGGCAGTTAAATGTTCTTATATGGTCAGCTTTCAGAGAGAGAATGAAGCCGATTCCTTGATGGAGAGAGAGCTACCTTCTACATACATATGTACAGAACGACCCACTGCTCTGATCACTGAAACAGAGCTTAAAGAAGAAACAATCAGAAACAAAAGCTGAGTGAAGAGACTCCATCAAAAGTTCTGAAAAGCAGAACAGTGGTTTTGATTAGGTTCCATCTTGATCAGAAAACAAGGGATGACAGGGAAACATTTCTATTTCTTACCTTTAAACAGGCTTTCCTTTTGGGGATCGATTTGTAAGACCTTCTCATAACTCTGCCTGGCCTTAACAGAGAAAAGAAATGGGCCACCGTACTTAAGTGTGGAAAATAAATCTTATGGAGACACACAAGTAAAAACTCTCATAATTAAAAGTGTAAGTTGACTATTAGTAGAATTATTAGTCTTTGCAAAGCACAGAAAGTTTCTCTCAAGTCTGAAGGCTCAATATACTTTCATTTGACCAGTTCTTAAGATCACAAATTTCCCTCTCTTATCCACATCACTACATCAAAAGCAGAACAAAATATGATTCGAGGGCCATAAGATTTAGTCAACTTACCTCACTGTAGTGTTTAAGTGACAGATGAGCCTTTCCCATTAGAAAATAGGCTTTAATACATTTTTCATTGCACTGTGTTGAAAAAGGAATTATTAATTACATGCTTAAAAATTTTAACCTTTTAATATTTTCACAGCCTTCTGATTAATAGGTATAGCTGCTCAACATAACTGTAAGCACAGAACAGGGTATTCATCTACTAGAGGCATCTGAAGATTATATGCTAAACTATTACCTCCAGGTACCAACTTTCCTTCTCAATGCGAGGAACATAGGCTTTGGTTTGGTTAAAGGGGGAAAGTTGCTGCTGCTAGTATCCTTCCCAGAAACCTGCCCTTCAGGCTATACAAGCAGACCCCCATGCAGCTGGGTAATGCTAAGGCCTGCATCAAGAAGTCTATAACTGCGGAACTTCTTTAACAACAGAATTTCTATGTGTTTTGATTACTTTTGCCATGAATTAAAAGTTAGGTCACCTTTTCCAGTTCAAATCCCTGTGAAAAATACTGAGTTCTTGAAATGATGCTGCCAATATTGTCAATAACCTGTTAACTGTGTTGTAGTCACGAGCGTCACTGATGTAACACAACTGAATTCACATTCAGCTCTTCGGCATTTTAAACCGTATCTTCACTTTTCCCACCAGATCTGATCTTTGTGAGCTTAGAGTCCCTTTCCCTACTTAGAAGGGTGCCAGTGAGTGTAGTTAATACCTTATTATCACTTATTAAATACTCTTAAGAGCTAGAAAAGCTTCTGCATACAGGCAGAACTGAGACAGTAACTGCTTTATGCTGCTCAAGTTAATTCAGGATGCAGGAATTTGTGCAACACCACCACATCCTTTCACTTCCATTAGCAAGTTGTCTCCTGTTGTATCATTGGTTACACACAAGCCCACCTTCCAGGAGCATGTGACATAATCATAAAAGACAGAATCCTGAAGTTACCTTTAATGCCCATTCACAGTCACTGATGGCTTTTTCATACTCATGCACCTTCAGGTAGGCCTGAAATAAAACCAAGGGAGTCCAGGCAGAATAATGAGAGTATTTCCAACAACTTCCACTAACTATTGTACAAACCCACCAAATTTAGACTGCTGGTTTGTTTAGCCACTGATTTTGCAGGAAAAATACCTGCTGTTTCTTCACTTGTCTTCTACCTACTTGGAGTCTGTAATTTAGAATAAATTTAATAAACCAAAATACAAAAGCAGTATAGTGGTGGCTCATTGCCACATGCTGACCTGTGCTCTGTTTGTGTAAAGCTCCTGCTTATTTCTCAGTTTTCCCAGACCTTCCGTGTATCTCTGAATGGCCATGACATAGTCCCCTTTCCTGAAGGCATCGTTTCCTTCCTCTTTCAGAGCTGCAAACCAACAGACATGCATTCAAAATACCATTTGGGTTTTATTTTCCCAAAAGGTGATTGAGGAAACAGAAGCCATATTCTTCTGCTGAAATAACCATACAAATTCCAGTCCAGCTTCACCGCAGCTGTCTTCATTATCCATTATTTGGAAGGGACTTTTGAACTATCCAGTGAACATGATCTCTAATCCTCTTTCAGAGAGAAAACAGAGCATTTGTCTTTGCACAGCCCAGCTCTGAAATGCTCAAACTCTCTCCCCCCAACCCAAACTTGTATCATAAAGAGGATAGCATGGAGAAGTAAAGGTTGCAACAACTTTGTCAAGTATATAACCCTGTTATATCCAGCTAATCAGTTCTGTGGAGAAGGCTGGTCTCAGATAGCCAAAGCACTGTATCTTAGTCTGCTTGAGAATGACAGTAACAGAGTAGCTGGACAGCCTCTAAACCAGCCCAGTTCTTGCTAAGTAGTCTCTGGAGGCATTACCTCGAAAAACCTTTCACAATTACCATTTGCTAAGCACTCATTTCTCTTCCTTTGTTTAGCACGTTCTTTTGCATCCTTTTCCAACATTGCCAGAAAGCCATCTTTGAACCGGAAGAGTTGGTGGTGTTTTAGTTACGGTTGTTGTCAGGTAGGTTGTTTGGTTTTAATTAAAAAAAGGGAAAAAAGCATCATTAAAATCAATCTGCAGATAAGGGAAAAGGTCATTTCTAAGGTATTTCTGAGCTATTTTACTACAAAGAAAATAATAAGGGGACATTTCAACAATTGAAATGGAACACAAATGACAAGCTATTACATGTAAAGACCATGCTGCTACTGAGGATTTGCACACTTGCCTCAAAGTATCTAACCTCCAGAGACAGACTTGTTTCCTTTTAAATTCACAACACTAACTTTTTAGATGAGACACCAGAATACAATAATTACACTAACAAGCCTTCTACCTATAAACAAGTACAGCCATATTTGTAAGATCCTTGAATGTGTTCCCAAATCTGACTGAATGTTGATTAAAGTCACTAGAAAAGTTAGCTCTGACTTTGGCAGGAGTGGAATTCGGTCTTGCATGAAGTGACAGCAATCCTTACTCTGCCTCTGCTAAAAGAGATTGAAGAGAAGCTAAGTACCAGGGGGAGCACTGTCCTACCTGCATTCACTGCCTCGGCATTTGCCACGTCCTAAAAAGAGAGAAACACAGCACATGCATGTACACAGGCATTTTGGTACAGCCCACAGCAGCAAAGGAACACTCGGCTAAGTTGTTCAAAGCTACAGGATGTCTGAAATATCCAGAGTGATGCATATGGGGAATATGAAATTACATCTGAATAAAAGACAGGATTTAATAGTTTTTATACGACTGGAAAGCTTCCTGTACCTTTCATGAGGCAACTCACTGAAATCCAAACCCTACTGCAGGAATCAAAGCCTAGGGAAATTAACGAAGGGACTCTTGTTTTGCTCCAGCTCCTGACACGCAGGTAAAGCTACCAGTTATGGCACCTCCGTGCTCGCATCCAACTTGGATAAATCCCACAGAAGTCTTGGGTGTTACAAGCAGGCTTAAAACAAAGCCAATACCACACCAAGGACCTCCCGATAACATAACCAGTGAAAACCAAAGTCACATTCAGACCATGCTTGTAAGTATTGCTCAGAGTTTTTTCTCCTGGGCAAGGAATGTGAATTAGAGCTATTTAAGATCCCCAAGCTGCATACAGCTTTGACTTCAAAGGGAATAAGTTCCTTACAGAAGCTCGGCTGTTGATGATTGTTCTGTTCACTGTAGTTTTGCTTTCTTCCTCCTTGCTAGTTTCTTGATCCCGGAGCCTTTCCTCAGCTTCAGCAATGGCTTTTGCATTGACAGCCGAGTCTGTGGAGCTCAAGCCTTGCACTAAATTGGCTAAAAAGGGAATAGAAAAAACAAGAAGAGAGATACACACTACTGTAAAGGACCATGGAGGGACCAGGAGTTCAGTTGTGCATCTGATGACATGCTTTTGAAGGCACTGGTGACCAGGATAACCTTTATAGATGGAAACACAACCTCATCTCACTTCCAAGGGCTTCTACACGATAAAAATTCCCAGGTTTAGGAAGCAGCTCTTGACACCTGCAAACCCCGACACCTGAGCTCCTAAGGACGCTTGGCATAAAACGAACTCGGAACGAGGGGTGGGAATCTGACCCTTCGTCCCTTTTCCACTGTCTTTCCACCTCCTTTTCCTTTCAGGCCCGAGTAACACGGCCATGTGCGTCCGCCTCCAGCCCCGCCACCGGCATCGGCACCACCCCGCTCCGCCCCGGCCCGGCCCCGCTTACCGATATCGTCCACCCGGCGGAGGAACCGCTGGAAATCCCGCTCCTGCTCCTCATCGCCCACCATAGCCGCGGTCTGGGGACCGCAGCGACCGAGCCCTAAGATGCGCAGCGCCGCGGCCGTTACCGTGGAGACTACGCCTTTGACGTAGCGTCGGCGGTTGGGGCGTGGCCATGCAAATGAAGGGCGGGGTCTCGCCGGCCGCCATTTCGCGGAGGGGCAGCGGGAGCCGCCGGTCCCGGTCTCTGTCAGCGGTCGGTACCGGCCGGTCCCGCCGCGGCTGGGCTTCCCCTCCCTCAAGCGTAACCTGGGGCACGGTGAGGGGCAGGAGCAGCCACGGCCACTGGCGGGGGCTGCCGCGGCATCCGCTGCGCTGCCTGGTCCTCCCGAGCATCCCTCAGCCCGCAGCGTGCAGCAAGGGGGCCCTCTGGTGGGCAAGCGCCGCCAGTGCCGTGAGAGATCGTTGCAAGTGAAGCGGGTGTGCGGGCTAGTCGAGGGCTGAGATTGCAGCACAGCGACTCAGCCTCCGTTGTGCACGGAGGGTTCCTGTAGGAAATGCAGTACTGCAAGCATGCAGGACAACAAAACAGAAATCAGTATCCGAATACAGAACCATTTTGCCCACTGTATGCTACAGACACACAGACATATGGAGGAACTCTGTCAAGAACAGAGCAGGCTGGCAAAACCCCATAAACTGTGTGAAAGAGAGAGGGAAGTCAAATTCCAGTGAAAGAAAAATGACAGCTATGAAGGACCTGAGAGCCTTAATCTGGAACCTGAATTCAGAAGTGCAGTGACAGGCACCTGATGAAAGAACCCACCACCAAGAAGATGGATTATTTCCTGTGCCTTCTTCCCATCCCTTTTCCGAAAACAGTAGCCATACAGGGCAAATCACAGCAGCTTTGCTGAAAGAGCTGTACTGCAAGCCACAGTGTAAACAGCGCTCAAGAACAAAGGGCAAAGCTCTGGGGAGTAAGCAGAAAGGAGAACGGTCTTCTCTTGGGAGAACAAGTACTTTAGCTCGTACATTTACTTCCTTCTATTTCTGTGGACAATGCTGACGCCCAAGCGTTAACACAAACCACAACTCCAGTTTCTCCTTCCCTGCCCCAGGAGATCGATGCTTAGGACAGAATTAAGTTCAATTAGATTCATCCTACATTAATCAAGTTCAAGGACTCAATTCAGGATGGGTTAAGGACACTTTTTAAAGCCACCTTTTAAACACACACATGCACACATCCCCCCCCTTCCATGGCCAGGGAACAGAGAAACACCTTGGTAATGGGAAATGCATCTGTCCCTGATTCACATTAGACATCAAACTGCATTTGTATGTCAGTTATCTCGAGGAAACTGTCTACAGTGGGGCAGAGAAACTGCACCATCCCACTGCTGCTCTTCAGAGATGCGCCGGCTTGAACCACGCAGCATGACTGCTTCACTAACATGACTGTGCAGACAGCTGCGCTTCCTGCTTGTCTAGAGCCCCGAGCCTCAGACAGACGCTTAACTCACGCTGTGGGCACACCACAATGGGACTGCTCACTCGCATTAATCTCACACGCAAATCCAGCCCTGGGAATCCACGTCTCTACACAGGGCCGAGCAGGGCATCTAAAGGAGACCGTAGGCATGAGCTTTTATTTTTTGTAGTTTTTATTTGAACACAGTATTCTGACAGAATGCAAAGTCAAAATCCTCAGTTAGTATCAGTATTTACACCAGTGAGAATGGGAATAAAGGTGGAACCGATGTTTCACTTGGTAAAAAGATTTTTTGTTTTTTTGTTTTTTTAACAAGATAGAAGGCCCCCAAAAGTAGGGAATGCTCGGTAAGGATGTCAATGGAGGGTCTGAGAACAACTATCAAAACAGCCTAGTGTGAAAATGTGGGGTTTGAAGGCTCCATAGAAAAGTGTGAAAATAGAACTCCACTCTAAAAGCTGAACAACTGGATGCACTATTATCATCTTTACGTATGGTGCAGCATGAAATGTAATCACTCCACAACTAGAAGCTGATCAGTCTGCATCGCCATATAGATATATATGTATGGCATGGATACATATATAAACATATACAGCATAAACGGTGTCAGGTTGGTCCCTCTTCAAAGATTTAAATAAAAGCAATGAAGCCAAAGCTATCTTGGAAATGGGATACTTCTAAATTAAAACAAATTATTCTCCATTAACGGGAGCATAAAGCCACTCAATCTACAACTACTGGGAGGTGTCACGAGGGCATTAAAAAGAAGTTGGATGGACACTCCCAGTGTTCAAGCAATCACAGGCTTCACTTCTGCCTCGCAATGGCGCTCGCTCTACGAATCTCAACATAAACCCACTGCAGTCAGCAGGGTACTTTCTAATGATGTGGGTGTTGGATCGAGCTTCGAGCTGGGTACTTTTTATACCAGAAAGGCCGACCCAGGTTGTAAATTACCACAGTTTTCAGCCAACAAGTGCTGACCAGAGCCACCGCACGTGCTCCTGGTTGTTACCATTGTGCAGCATTTGTTTCCTAGCAGCTGCTCAGCTCTCAGAGTTACAGCTTTGGAGGTATAACATAGAGATGACAAAGCAGTGAAAAGCTCTGCAGAAATGAGGAACAAGTTGTTGTGGTCAACAGGAATGGAATTACAAGCTACCTACGCACTAGGCCTCTGCTGCCGCAAGGACTCTCCCCAGCCGTAGACAGACCACGGTAGCTTTTTGTGCTACATTTTATGGATTGATTTCTTAGGAAAAAAATCCAGACTTCCCCATAGTTTTACCAACACTGCTGTGATGGGTCATGCAGGGATCAAATTGGACACAAGGCTTTGAAGTGAGGACCCATCCTGCCCCATTATCCTACTCAGGATGGGTATTGCATGAGTGTCTATGCCTGCATATCCAGTCATCCTCCATTTGCACCCCAGGAGCTAAGGAAAAAATGCAAAAAACCCCACACTTAGCAAATGACAAGACCATTATTTTTTCACAGTTTGAAATTATGTGATGCTACTGTAGAAGACTGCATACTTAAGAGGAATACACTTAGAAAAGTGGCTCAATTTACCTGAGCCAAACTGCAGTCTACCCACCCCCATCATCCTTCTGTTCATCACCTTAGCACAACAGAATGGATGCCATAGTCAGCTCAGTTTGATTTTTCATTTAAAGGCTTCTGTTCCTTTTAAGAGTTGTTCTCTTTTCCTTTTTTCCTGAATATTTGTTTTCGAATCTGAACTATCGCTACACCTTCCACATCCAAACTATGTTGAAGCTTTTATTATTTCAATACTATGACAAAAAACACGTTTCACACTAAAATAGTCACGCACCCACAGTGCACAAGCTTGCAGATCTAAAGTAGAATAGAAAAGAAAACAAAATAAAAAAAAATTAAAAAAATAAAAAAAAAAGAGAGAAAAAAACCAAAACCCCAACAGAAGGAACATCTCTGTACAACGGGCTGGTCTTCTCCTATATGCCTTCCTTCTGCTCTTTTCACCCCAAAAATCTCACTGTTGCTCCATGGCTCCCAATGCTAAACATCACTGATAAGCTCCCCACAATGATAATACACATACTACATCAGCCCCCTTTTCCAACTGTTAAAGACACAACGCCAAGACACGTGAAATCACTGGGAGTGCTGGCATTGATTTCCAAGCACTCCCTCTTGATTTCATGGTTTTGATTTTGCAGAGCATGGATGGATGACTCAATACGCATGATGTGATAGAATAATTCAGTTGGAAGGGACCTACAACGATCATCTAGTCCAACTGCTGATGGAGCTGGTTTGCAGGAGGGGTCTTGGATGCTGCCAAGCACCCTTATGCAGTAAGTCTTTGCTTTTAAATCAGCTTCCTAGAGTCAAAGGAAATGGTATTCACTCACATACTAAGTAGGAATTGATGTAGTCAAAACATCTGAGATGAGACCAGACCAGCCCTAACTGTACAATCTCCCTTCTGCTCCTCAAAGCTCCGGGAGGGTTCCATGAAGGAAAGGGGAGAATGTCCTAAAAAAGCAGAGATGATATTTCTCTTATGCAGTCAGGCCCAGGTCCAGCAAGGGACTTAAACTCTTTCTAAATTTAAGTATAGAAGGACTCCTACCAGCAACCCTCTTATTCCAAGTTAAGCTGCGTTTATATAGATTGCTGGATAAAAACCTTGATAGGTGGCAAATGGTTTGAATACCCCCACCCCCCAAAAAAACCCCCAAACCAAACCCCAGCATTACTTTTCTTCTTACTCCAGTAAGAAATAATAATAATAATAATAATCATAATAATAACAACAATAATTAAGAAAAGATAAAGGGGAAACAACTACTGTAAACATCCATGTTTTAAAATGTCTCCCTTAGCAAAGCAAGCATGCTGCTAACCTAGTGTCTATAGACTGTATTTTCTTTAAAAAAAACCCAAAAAAAGGCAGCTATTTTACACATACATTTAAACACAACAAAAGTTAAAAAAAATCTGTCAATTGTAAACACTGGAAAGAACAAAAGTTGGCAAAATCAACATAAAATTTAAAGAAATGTAGAGTCTGAATACTGCAAATTGAAATATATCCCCCCCCGAAGCTGCAATTTTGGCATTCTTCCTAAAAACTGATAATAACCCCCAAATAAATGTCTAACGTGGAGAACAGAATTCAGTCACAAAGAGCTCGAGACACTTTGCATACTGAACAGATACAAGGTGAACGGAAATCATAACTTATTTATGAGGCTTTACATATTTCAAACTCGACTGAAAAGTATAAAAATAAATTGTGGACTTTGTTCATTAAGCGCCAGCCGCGCCGAGGGCGCAGTGGTTTATATCTGCTATACTAACGAAGGAAAGAACAGGGTCTTTTTTTTTTGTCTTTTTCTTTTTTTTGTCTTTTTTTCTCTTTTTTTTTGTCTAGGACTAGTTCCTTTCGAGCTTCCCAACCACGCTGCAAATGGGATTTGCCATTCGACTTCTTTGACTATACACAGGGTCAGCTGAGCCCTGATTTGGTTACGGGTTTAACCCTGTTTTTAAAATGTATTACTTTTTAAAAGCAAGTGCACAACAAATAGAACCTTTCTGGAAATCTTAAGGAAAAACCAAAAAAAAAAAAAGGAGAGAAAAATAAAAGAAAAAAAAAAAAAAAAAGAGAGATTCCCCCCTCCCCCCATTTATGCATTTTCTGTTTTGTTTGTTTTTTTAAAAAAAGGCAACAGACACTAGAGGAATGAGATGTGTGTTGTGTTCTGTGTTTTGAATGCTCGGGTGAAGTCGTTCTGTCATTTGCTTTCATCTGTCGCTGATCATGCTTTGCTCTCATTTTCGTTTGTTTGTGTGGCTTCATTGGGGACCGTCTTGACTTCTGCTGGAGGTGTCTTGGTTTCCGTTGCTTGCACTTCAGATTTGTCTTCTACTGGGATTTTCCTGAAGGAGAATCACCAAACAGCACAGTTTAGAGGCAGAGAAATACAGACTCTCTATTGCTGAATTACTGATATGTTTCTGGAGTCAAGCAAGTGACCAATCAAGCTTTGCTAGACCAAAATGAACATTTTCAGATGCAGACATAAGTAAAATCGAACTCACCCCCCCCAGCTTCATTTAGCTCTAGTGAAATCTTTTTTGATCTCACATACTAGTAGGATGAGGTCTCAGGCTGCAGCAGAGGTGCAAGTTGTGATGTGCAAAACCAGAAAGGAAAACTCACACAGTTGTAAAGGAATTTGATTTTACCATCACTCATTTATGTCACCCAAATGTCCTACTAGAATAGACTGGCATTTTAGCTGAAACACCTTTTCCCCTACAGAAAGTCAGCCCCAGAACTTCCCAGTATGTTGCAGGAAGGGAAACACAGAGCTGAATTTTGTCAAGCACATTCACACAAGTGTAAGGGAGGTCAACATCTTCACAGGTCCATGAACTTGTCTTTTGGCACTTTACTGAACTATCAGAGAAGCCTGTTTGTCCAATGCACTCTTCACTCATAAAAAGTGCCACTCAAGGCATATGTGGTGGCCACTCTCAATAAGTGCCAGTTCCAGCCCATTAGCCACAAAGTTAGTCTGAGATGACTGCAATCTTAACTAATCCTGCTGAGTAGGTGAGATGAACCTAGCCTATGGTTGCAATACTGATTTGCACCAATGGAAGCAGATGAGCACCACAGGTAGAAGAAGATGGCTGGATTGTCAGAACACAGCTCTGCATTCCACTGTACCAAGAATTCATTTACAGCACACAGACCAAGTCACATTAATTCAGTTGAAATACTTCCTTACTATGGGCAAACCAGTTCCTTCCTCCTCTCAGCTCAGTACCAGATCACAGCTCCCTATTTGGCTTGCCTTTCTGTAGCACCCAGCATGACAGGGCAGTGGCTTTAGGTGCAGTGAACTGAAATGAACCTGGACTTCTCTGCCTGGGAGTGGCTCAGCTACACCCATGAAGGCTGCCTGGTTCCCTTCAACCCTAGTGCATCCGCTGTGCCATCCAGGCTTTCCATGAAGGGCCAGATGCTCCATAACCGTGTGGGGCACAAGGCAGCGCTGTGGAACAGTCACACAGCAGGAACGTTTCCTGCCTTAGGGAAGGACGGGAGCGCAGCAGGGACGTAGAGAGACCAGAGCTGCAAGATGTAAAGGCACCTGAATAATACAGTAAAACAGCACGGGTTTTCACTCAGATCTGGAAAAGAGCCTGGTTCTGGGTCTACAGTACCTGTTTTTCTGCGACTGCTAACACATATTTCAACCACAGTGTCAAAGCCAATGATCAAGGTCAATGCTTTACTCTGGATTAAATACAAAACTTCCAGAATGAGGTAATTTCCCTGGAGACGGAAAAAGTTCTAACCAAAGCTGTGACTTAGGGTATGCCTTCAGTGTGGTTGCTGTAGCAAAGCCTAAATTTAGCTGGGTGAGCTATAAATGTAGCTTGAGAACAGCTAGGTTTTTGGCAGCAATCTAGCTGACAGCGCAGATCCCAGCATCCTCAATACCCTTTCCTTGGCAAAAGCTAAAGACGCAGTGTGAACCCAGTCATGCTCTTCTCGCTCTCCAGTTGCAGTGTGACTGCCAAGGTGCAGAATCCTCTCGACTGTCCCGACGGTTTAAGGCTCCAAAGGACCCCTTGGGGTTGTCCTGCCTCGGCGCATACCGATACTCTGAACTGATCAGCAGGAGGAGGCAAAGAGCAGACCCAGTACACTGGATGAGGACTCATCTCTAACACGCCATGACACCACACTGCCAAATTATCCTAACCCAATACGTGCTGTGACTGCTTCCCCTCTCTCAGACAGGATGTCATCACTTTCTCCTTTGGCCAGTTTACAGACAAATCCAGAGGTATCATGCTTTTAGAGTTTCACATGCTCCAGTTTCTGCCCTGCCTTACACTGAAATAACTTCTGAAGGGCTTCACTGATCTGTCAGGAATTAGAATTTGGGTGGCTATGCTCACCAAACTGCCGGAACTCAGTGTCCCTGAGGACAGCATTTCCTTTGCACCAAACTGAACAGTTTCTCATCTCTTTCATAAAAGAGTAACCCACGATAGACAAAGCTCCATATAAGTCTGAAGGATAACACATTTATGAAAAACTTGAGTTTGTCTTTTGCCTGCTTCCCTGGTATGGCCTATTCCTGCTTTGCTCCTGGACCTTTAAAGCCAAGCCCTGTTCAGAGGTGAGTTAGTTTGCTAAAGGAACAATGAGATTAGTTAAGAGAACACCCAACAAGAACACAGCACAAGCACCAGTGCACAAGAGACACAGCACACAACCAACAGAAGATTAAAGGCAGCCATACTCGGTCTTTGCAGGTGCAGCAGGTACAGAGCTGTCTGCAGTGGAAGAAGCAAGCTCACGAGCTTGCCCGCTAGTCACACTGGCAGGAGTAGGAGTGCCAAGAGCTGCAAAAACATCCTTTGCAAGATCAATGTCTGGTGTCTTGAAGGTCCCTTCGTCCATTTTAAAGTCCTCATTCTGGGAGGGGTTTGTGGTGCTGCCTGAAGCAGCCTCGCTCTTCAGGTTGCTTGGGTTCTTGGTTGTCTCTGTTGGGCTCTTCACTGTACTGGGCTGCACAGCTTCCTTTTCAGGGCTCTTGGTGCTTGAGACCTCCTGCTTGGGCTCTGATGGAGCCGGAGGGCTAGTGAGGTTTGCAGGGCTTGGGGCAGCCGGCTTGTTACCAGCTGCCACTTTGGAGGTCTCAGCCACGTTAGCAACAGAGCTGGGGCTGAGCACTGCACCTTGGTTAGACAGGACACTTGAAGACAGATTATTAGTAGCTGGAGTAGCGCTCGGGGTATCGCTGAGATCAACAAGGGGGGCCACTTTGGGGGTTGAAGAGGGTGGTGGTGAAGAGACTGAGGTGGCTGCCCCTTTGGCTGGAGTGGCCTGGCCAGGCGACACAGAGTTTGAGTCAGGAATGGCCGTGGCTGGCAGGGCAATACTGGAGGTCAGCGTAGTGGTCTCGCTGGTGGGGCTGTTCTGAGCAGTGGCAAAAGTTTCAGTGATAGTGTCAGAGTTAGTGGTGCCCGTAGTTACAGAAGGCAGCATGTCCTCAACAGTGGCTGCGGTATCAGCAGGGTGCCTGTGAAGAGGGCAGGAGTAGAAGAGAAATAGAGACAATGAAGCCCGTAAACGACAGCAGAGGAAAGGAGAGAGTGTTAAGAGTGTTGAGAGTGTTAAGAGTGTTGAGAGTGCTAAGAGTGAGAAGGCAAGTAAGTGGTGCAGCAGCAGCATGGCACGTGGTTACAACACACACAGA
Source organism: Psittacus erithacus (assembly GCA_009867235.2). Lineage (NCBI taxonomy): Eukaryota > Metazoa > Chordata > Aves > Psittaciformes > Psittacidae > Psittacus > Psittacus erithacus. The sequence continues at coordinate 36,448 of WYDI02007343.1, forward strand.
ACATGAAGAGCTACTCAGAGGAGCAGAAACCTTTTAGTGGTCAAACGTGCAAAGGGTAGTAAGGGCTGGCTGGGATGACTGAAGAGTAACTAGGAAGAGAAAAAGAGCAAAGAGGACACGGCCTTCAGGAATGGCTTGGTCACATACATTTAGGTTCAACTCTTAGCCAAATATAACCCCATCAACTTGCAGAGACTCTTCTCTGTTAGTCCAGCTTTTGCCCTCTTCCACCTATCCTCACAAGGAAGCTTTCTACCAATTCCCTGAGCTTGCAGCCTGTGCCACATCACCACACAATATGATCCCAGTGCAGGATCCCTGAATCCAGTCCCACATCTTGGCCCTGTCCTTTTCCCTGCAAGTCTAACTCCTTCAGCAAACCACACAGAATAATTCTTTTTCTCATACACACATGTAATGCATACATATATATATAGATATAACACACAGACATATGTGCAGCTTTGAGGAGGTGTTTTGTGCCCTTTTGACCAGATTCCAGCCTGTTGTGTTAGCTGCAATAAGGTTTGCTTTAGGACAATGTCTGAGTGTAACTACGCTTTAGCAGCCATGATGGCTGCCTTAAACAAGTACACATACGTGAGGCTGGAAAAAAAAATGGTTTATTCCATGAGAAGCCAGTGTGCCCAAGAACACCACCTCATGCTTATTAAAACAGAGAAAACCCTCACAGAAGAGATAACTGAGTTAAAACTCTGGTAAAATCAGCCGAGAAAAACAGGACAATATAAATCCCAGCTATTCCTCACTGCTGAGCATCTATCTGCATTTCAGTGCTGCTTGTGGACATGGCCTCCTTTCTCCTCTCGCCTCACAGAGACTTCCAGCACAGCCATTTTACCAGTGAGCCCCACTGCTAACCTAAACAAGGCAGGTGTACAATACTTAAATCTTTCCAATCCCAGCTAACACGGCCTCACACACTCAAGCCCAAAACAAGTTCTCCAGTATAAACAAAGCTCATAGGTAGTTTTCAGCCCTCTCACATTAAAAACGGACTTGCCATGCCTTCCCCCAACATCCAGACTGTAGCCACTCTGCTGCTATCAAATAGAAAGAAATGCTTCCAAGCACCCATCCAGCATTTCCAGGGCAGAGCTCAAGCAGAAGCTGGTGCTAACTGGGGGTTGGTTTTGCTCTGGATCCTTTGCAGTGAACCTGGCCGGGTGACTGATCTACACACTGGACAGGACTAGCAGAGACAGGCCTTTCAAGAAACACTGTCTACTCCTCTTTCCTTTCCAGTGCTGGAAATAGGAGTCACTGAATCTTGAGGAAAAAGAGGAGGAATTTCCTTGCTGATGTGTCACAAGTGGAACGTGGAGTTTTTACCTTTCTTCTCTTCCAGCCCTAAGTCATGGGCATGAGAAATCAGGGATTAGGGCAAAGGGCAATGTATTGACTCTGTGTTAAGACTGACTAATGGCAACATACTCTGGCTCCGTGAGTGGGGTGGTCTCATTGGGCTCTGTGTGTTTTCCCCCATCGTGGTTGGGGGTCCGCTCCTCTTCAGTCCGCACCTCCACAATCGGCTCCTTGGATTCATCTTTCCTGTAACAAGGAATTGCATACAGATTGGTTCCCATTCACACTGATCAACAGAAGGAACAATGTAAGTGATGACAGTACTCACGAAAAGGCAGCTTTGCCCTCCTCCATGTCTTTGCCCTTTGCTCCTGGGCCAGATTTGCCACATAAGTTGACAGCAATGCACATCAGCAAGCCACACTTGTTCAGGAAGTAGCAGGTGACATCCACAGCCACCAGGAGCAGCACAAAGATAACAATGAGAATTCCTACGATGGCAGCAGTCCCAAGGCCTGATGTTGGGCTAGTGCTGGCTTTAGAGACCAAAAAGAGAAGAAAAGAAGGCATTGTAGTTAAAAGGTGAGTTGGGGTTAGTTATGGCTCAAATTTGGCTATGCTTAGGTTGCAAACATGGGAAACTTGCAAAAAGTACACCCTCTCTTCTAGTAGCCTTGTGTTTGAACCAGTATTCTATCCTAAAGACATGCAGGACAACCTACCTAAAAAACCAGGCTCACTTGGACCTAATGGGGCTTTTCCATCTCCCTGGGCTAGGGTCTGGAAAGCAGACTACAGAAACCTCTTCTACTGTAGCATATATCCAGCTGGAATTCTAAAGGGCTGTTTCTCTCCACCACTTCCTCAAGATGAAGGCTGTGTTGAGGGTCCAGAGTGACTTCTGCACTGCCAGTCCAGTACAAGGACAAGTGTAAGTGAATCTTAGATTCCATAGCATGACTTGCCCTGGTGGGACACAGAATAACGGGTGATACCTGTGGAGTCTCAGTGTTGGTTAGCCCCTTCTACCACGTAACAAAAGGAATAATTAAAACCCTTCCAGATAGGACCCAGCTATCCAGAACTGGAAAGTGGTAAGCTTTTTATATCTTAAGGAGAGATAGCAGAGCTCATCAGTGAATGCTCATGGGTGCTTTGGCTCAGGCACAGACAGTGATCCAAGCAGCCTTCTGAGGAAGCAGATGATACTTACAAGCAGACTGACACTCTGCTGACATTGTCCTGGAGACAGCAGCTGCCCCCTCCACCACACCCAGACTCCACCACATTTCCCCAGCTACAGAATAGAAAAAAATACCTTGTCTTTTCCAGCAGACAAAAGAACAGCAGGTGAGAGGTGGTGATGGAGGCCTACAAAATGCAGGGGGTTGCCTATATACTACTGTCTTCAGGGGAAGTGCCTTTAGCTTTCTACTTGCTTGTAAAATGCTCAGTACTTAGAAACGGGGGAGTGGATAAACACATCAGTTAATCCTGTCAAAGCCTTTGATCACCACAAACCAACAGGCACAGCCCTGAATGTTGCCATCTGCAGCTTCCCAGTCTCTTATCATCATACCCTGAACACAAACTATTTTTTGTTCCCCTTGTTTTAATCACATGAATTCTTCCCAAGCTGCTGATCTGCAGGTAGAGCATTTGGTTGTTGGCTCATACCATTCAGCACCTATTTACATGTACCAAACTACTCACAACCTGCTTGGTAGTCTCAGCTGTCACATAATCCACCTCTTACTACAGGACTGTGCACTCAGTAAAGGCCTGTGCATCTGTCAGAGCTGCTCACTGATGTTTGCTGAGACAGCTGAACAAGAGCGTGTTTGTCATTGTCCATAGGAGTATTCTGGTTTTCTTTTTTTTTCAATTAAGATGTAATTCTGTTCACTTCTGCTGCATTTTTTACTGCTGGATGTCACAACCCCCAAACGCTTAGAATCATTTCTTTGCAGAAAAGCCCAGTAAAGCACCCCTTTGCCCTCAGTCTGACCTATGTGACTTTGATAGGTGGAGAGATCATTTCCAGGGCTCACAGAGGGAGCATCATGCCCCCCCGCCACACATTTCATTACTTAAAAATAGGAGACAGAACATCCTTAGCATAAGGCCAATCACCATTGTGTCATTCGGTGACTCTGATATGTATTAAGGAACCCGGACTCCAACGGGAAAGTTTCTTTCTGCATTTGACTATACCCAAATGTCACTCTGAGGTACCTGACACATCACAAATCCATTATTGCTCAGTATAATATTTGTGCCACCGGCCAGACCCCTGTCAGCATCTTGCAACAAGCTGCATAATTAATAGCATTTATCACCCTGTGATGCATACAGAGAATGAGGAGGTCATGTCACACAATTTCTGGTATTATGATTACTCTTGTTGTATTTCAAGAACGCTACTGTGTAAACACAAAAGACCTAACAAATCTATCCTCTAAAACCCTGAAAATGAGGTTGTTTTTTAGAAAAAGAAGAAATCACATGTTTTTATGTACAACACCTGCACAAAGTTTCCACTTCCAATTTAGACAGAAAAGCAGTTCACAAATCGTAACAAACAAGACCTGAATAAACACAGCAAAGACTTGTGTGCAGAGCATAAAATGCACAGCTAGACAAGACTGATGCCAGGGATTGTGTTTGTCCCTATTAGATCTCTGTTAGAGAGATTAATCCCATTCCAGACAACCGATAATATTTGAGACATTCTGTACGCACAGTTGAACAACTACGTCCACAGTTTCATCCTTGGCAGCCTCAGGCCCACTCACAAAGAGACACACGTGTTTTTAAAACAGCATCAGAGCCAAATGGATTTCTCATCACAAAGACAATTCATGAGGGGCACAGGGGGTTTCTGTTGTTGTGGTTGGGTTGGGGTTGGTTTTGTGTGTGTTTTGTTGTGTCGTCTGGGTTTTGTTTTTAAGTAAAAACAAGAGAAAAGAAAAAAAGCCACCTGAAATTTGTTTAACGAAATGCAGTACACAGAACGCGGTAACAAAGATGCATTATACTGCACCAACTTACAGCATGGATTAATCCTGTCTGGCAGTGTCACATGCACAGTTAAGCATGAATATTATTAATGATCTAATAACAATAAATTAGCTGGTCAGGTAACTTGATCAAAGATAATATTTTCTGTTAAAATGGCAAGAAAAAGGATCTATGAAGTTGATAATACAGTAGTGGAAAACCAGAAAACGTTAGACAAGCATCCATTGCAAATTTGTATGCTCATGGAGTGTATTATGCCCCAGATCCACTAAGCGTCATGAGATACTTGGCTGTACAGAAGAGGCCAATGAAGTCGCAAAGATTCAACCACATAAAGAAGAAAGAAAGAAATCTCTTCAGTGCAATTCCCACAAGATATTTATATTCAGACCACCACATCAGGAAAACGTTCTAATAGCCATAAATTTGAATCCACATGCAAAAGCCCACAGAGACATTTGGGCAACCAGCAGGATCAGCTCTGACATAGCTTTCTGTTTTTATGGTCTATGGTTTATACTTGTGGATGGGCTTTCTAAACCTTTTGCACAATACAGTGGTGATCAGCAGATGCGCAGAGAAATCAGCAAGAGGCAGTATCTTAAAAGGCTTTCAATATTGTACCTTCCTTTGATGAAAACTAGCACGCAAACAACAACGAAAAACTTTCCTTACATCCAATAAAAAGGGCAAATTCATTACAAGTAACAAAAAAAAGTTAAAGAGAAGAAACTTTTCTTTTTCCTCGTTACAAAATACTGACTCTTTCAAATTAAACATTTTTTTATGATGTTCTGTGGTTGGTTTGTTTTTCCTGAACTGACAAGATCCTCTGAGGCAAAGTTATCTGCTTTCACGCCTTGGTGGGACCCAGGCCTTTCCAAGCAAATATTGCTGTTTTTTACTTTATGTTTCTAACAGAGCAAAAGCAGAGTCACTGCAGAAAGAAGCAATGAAACAAAGGAGGACGACGTTGATGGACTTCCCAAGGTCGCTGCAGGTGCCAGACAATGGTTCCCAGGAGGGGAAAATATGGTTGTTTTAAAACAAATTTGGTGCATGTGGCAAGCGTGGATGTTCCCCAGTGAGATCCAAGGTGACATGTATGACGACAGACACAGGAAAGGAGCAAGGGAAGAAGGGAGAGGGGAGGGAAGAAAGGACGAGGAAGAAAAAGAAAGAAAGAAAGAGAGAAAAATAGATAAAAAAAATTAGGTCATAAATATAGAAAATATAAGAATCAAAGGTTTATTTAATTTTGTAAATTAAAATGGCTAAAGGTTAAAGAAGAGCATTAGCACATTCACACCGACAAAAAGGCCGGTTCAGAAGCTCAGCAATGCCCAAAGCCGCAGAGCAGAGTCCAAGTCAGGGTTTATGGGGTTTGCAAGCAAATGAGATTAGAAATGATGGAACAGAAGGCTTGGCAAGAAACACAAGAAAATGGTTAGCCGGTATTTGAAGGGACAACACTGCCTTTTACGTAGTCAAAGGATAAAAAAGAGAAAAGCTCTTATGTAGCAGACAATCTACCTGCCTGTCAAAATCCTTCCCCAAACCCTGCTGTACCAAGGACTTGACTTGGATAATAGATCCAGGTAACTAAAACCCTGAAGAAACAAGAAGGTCTCAAGAACACAGGACTGACTTTTACATTAGCCTTCCAGATGCTTGTAAACTACTCTAATGCAACTACTATTATCACTGAAAATAATACCCTTATACTTCCAACCACTTTAAGGACACTGCACAGATAATGGTAACAAAGGACTCTACATAATAAATGTACATTTTGTCTGCAGGAAATTCCTAGCTATTACTGTCAAGCAGAGCAATGCCATGTTAGAGGCACTGGCTCTGACTTCTGTATAGCTCCTTTTGAAATCCAAATGTAAAAGCTAAAGGCCATGAAAATGACAAGAGGATGCTAAAGGAAAGTAATACACCAAGTTTCTTCCCTACTGCAGTTTGGCAGACCTGGACTGTGTGTCAGAAAAATCCAGCCTGCCCTCTGGAAATATTTTCCCCAACATTATTAGCCTGGGATCAGCTCAGAGAACCAAAGGGTCTGGAAACACCTTGGCAAGCCTCATAGAAACCAAAGTCCTCTACAAAATGAAAAAAAACCAACCCCAAAACCTAGAGAAGCAGAGTCACAAATGCAACACAGCCAGTTATAACCTTCACTGCACAGTGTCTATGTGCCCCTTAATGCACATTCCTTCCGAGAACCAACTGCATCTGTCGAGTCAATCCTGCAGCATACTTACAGGAACAATTGCTTTTCAAAATGCTTCCAACATCTGAGTGGCAGCCTCAAACCCTGATTCCTCCTATCCACACCAGACTAAGTGAGGAATCATTTCAGAGAGGCCAAGGAAGTTACACTTAAGATAAGAAACCGGGCTTCTACCCTGAGCCCATTTTTAGAGGGCTCCTACCCATGTTACTTTTGTATTTAGGGCTCAGTGACATCTGGTCTCACTGCTCCTCCCACTTGCATGGACTACAGAATGAGCACTGTCTGTTCCAAAGGCAACAGCATTCTCAAGCACAACTATGTAAGGCGTCCCAGCTTTCCCAGGTAGCTTTGTTGTCCCACTGGGCATGTAACGGGCTAAAAGAGATTATCAGCACAGGAAGGCAACACTGGTTGCACACAAGGGACTGTGAAGGAACAAAAAGACTTATCAGTACTTGTAACTTGCCTTGGGGAGATACATCACAGTGCAAAGGAACCACTTTCTGCTGTTTCCAGCCTACCGCATTTGATTGTTCAACTCTGAACTGACCTTAAGGCACTCTTTGCCAAATTACCCTCACTTTCTCCTGCCACATCAGTCACAGTTGTCCTTCAAATATGAGGGTAGTAAGTATTAGAGCTGTTGAAAATGAGAATCAGAGAGTAAGTTGCTTAATGAGTTACAGAGGGTCCTTCCACCCAAAACTACAGCCCTGGTCAAACACACATTTCAGCCTTTTTTGCCCTATTACCCTCCTTCTCCCTGTCCTCATCCTCCCTACCATACACATTTTTCAAGCCTCAACCAACTAGGTCACTCATTTGTATGCTTAACAACATTATCTGGCTTAATCAAGTGGAGTTTCAGCATGCCAACTGCACAAGGTCTCAGCTGTTTCCTTCAGACAGGAAGGGAGTGAGTGCAGTGGGGGTAGAGCAAGGATTGAATTCTCAGTGCAAGGGAAGGACTGAAGAGAACTCTGCTTGTGCTGAAGAAAAACATGAGGCTGAGTTAACAAACTAGAAGATAAAATGAAAACAAATCAGTTTTCAGAGAACTCCTTTCAATACGGACTTGTCAGCACCAATCTTGGAATGAATATGCTTAAGGCTGGCTGTGCAATGAGGACGTATTTTGACTGACTCATTAGCTTGACAGCTCGCCCATCTGCCTTTAATCAGTCAGAAGGTTAATTTACAGGTAGTCCAGCAATTTCATCCTTTCGGTTTTATTTGTTTGGTTTTCCCCCTCCACCCCTCTTTTATTTTATAAACAAGCACTGCTACTGCCGGTGTAGAAAAATACTGTCTGTCCTTCCAACAACTTCCAGCAAACTGCTGAGTTCCTAGCATCTCAGCCAATACTGTCTGCTTGTTCTGCATAGCATTTGTGCTTCTACCTCACCTTTTAAGCACGCTAGTAAGTATGCTCTGTCTGAAGCACAAGTTTCCAGTGGCATTCTAATGCTATTTAGATAGTTTTTCACAACGCCCTACTCAACATTAAAACAGTGCTGTTTCAAAATTACAGTAACTTAATCTCCATTCCATTTCATTAAAAAATCTACAGAGAAAGATCCAAGCACTAGCAAACTTCGTATGCTTTTATTTCTCCAAAGGCTGAGCTGGATGGACAAATGAGCAGTCAGCAAGCCCAAAGCAGATTTGAAAGCAAAATCTGCATTGTGAAAAGCATCGCCCCAGAGATCTGAATGGTCTCTTTTGCTTTAGTTTAAAATGGAAATCCCACTTTCTGGTTTCAGAAAGTGTTTTCTATCCACTGCTTTTCTCATCTGGCAATCCTGTTACCTTGATACAAAAAGCCAACATTCCCTTGTAAACAGTCAGACAAGGATTCGTCATGTAGCATTCCTAACAGTGCACTGCTAATACTGTACATACTGTAACATGGACTACAGTACAGGTATGTACACAGCAAAAACTAAGCTTTGGATGGGTAACCAATCATGATAATGGCTTTAAGCAAGCAAGTTGTCGGAGTTACTCAGGCACATTAAAGGATGCAGCACTATCGCATTAATTGGAAGCAGAAAACAATGGTAAAGCTTATGACCGCTGTACCTGGGATGACAGTAGGCTGAGCAGAAGTTCGGAAAGCATAGTGAGCTGGTTTGGATTTCCCTTGCTGGTTTTCAGCTATCACGTAAACCTCATACTCCGCATTCCAGTCCAGGGACTTGAGCATGACGTGGTCACTGCCAGATGGAAGTCTGATCTCTGGTTTCCATTCTGAGGAATGCTTCTGTAGAGCAGCGAGATGACAGGCAGGGATGCAAAACACAGCACAATATTAGTAGCCAGCTTTGAGAACACTGTAACACCTAACTAACAAATGGAAAAGCAGAGAGGTTTCTACACAAGCACACACTCCTCCTCAGCCAATTCAATGTCATGTGCTGTTAGCTCTAAGTGGAAAGGAGATACCGAAGCACCCCCTTTACTGCTCAGAATCCTGTTTTCTGCAGTGTTATCACACCTGAAGAAAATACCTTGGTTCTTCCTCTCATCTTTGCCATCTCACTATATGACTTCCATTTCAGAGAGGAAAAGCTGCAACTTCTGTATGTCTTTGCCCTGCAAATCACTTCAAGAATTTTCTTTCATGTCTTAATATGTCAAATTCAAATCATCTGAGAGAGTTTTAGCGCTTAACACAGGTCTGGCTAGCTTACCACTACCATTCTATTCTGCACCACTTAAGAGATTTTTAAAGGTGCATACAACTAGTAACTCTTGATAATTTCTACTCTGGTTTCAGGGAATCCAGATACTCATTTCACCCAGATGAGGTACTACCAAGGTACCTTGAGACAGGCTTAGGCAGTTTGCTGTGACTGGAGTGTGCTAACAGACTTTTCTGTCTCTGCTGGAATTTACAGTTCTGTGACACCAGATTGTCCTTTTGACTTTCCAAAGACTCTCCCCATTCTACGAAGCTCCAAGTAATTAAGATATACAAAATGATGGTGGTAACAAATACTCAAGACTTCTATACTGCAGTGCAAAGTCTGCCCTGTGACTTTGCTTGAAGGATTGTTCATAGGATATAAAGAGAAGACAGCCAATACACAATTAGTTCAGTTCCACATCTGACAGACTCAGTCACTAATAAAGTGTCTTTTTTTCTTAATAGCCAGAAAGCTTCCATAATGCAGTCAAACACAATGGAAAAGCTGAGCTTCCCCCAGGTGTACTAAGAATGAGAAAGTGTGCAGACAATAGAAAAAAGCTTCAATAATTTCTGGCAGCTCTTTCTGCTGCCCTGAAGAACTTCCTATTTTCACTGACCCTCTCTCAAGGCCCAGCTCCTCAAGGATGTGCTAAGCAATCTCTCTGACTGGATATTCTTTTGTAGGAAAAAAAAAATCCCACCAAATAGCACTTAACCCGAACCAAGGACACGTTCAGCTTACAATAGTAGCTGCTCATGACAAATACATAAGAGCTGATTAAGTTAGGCCTAAAGGAACTGCTTTCAATAGCATCTATCAATTTATCTGTGTCTACATTGACTACATTGACTGTCTTATTCAGTAACCTCGAGAAGAATTTGCTACTGAAGCAGCCATTACTCTATCAAAAATGGCAGTTCCAATGACTGAAAATTATGATTAGATACATGTCTGAAAGTGGGCAATGCTCTACACTATGCAACTTTGGTCCCCAGCTATTTAAATTCTTGCTGGCAATCCCATCCCAGAAGTGTATGAAATGAAATAATACTAAGTGCATGTAATTACCATATGCTCACACTTCTACAGAAGATAGCATAGAGAAATAACCTTTCACAGTCAAAGTGAAAGGAAGGAAAATGACACGAAGATGTTGTATGTTGCTTCTGTGCATGTCATGTCTCATATCCTATACGCTTCCACCATGCCTGCTTAGCATGTGTTCCTGTACTGGCCCACCTACAAGATCTTAGCTCCAGGGCTGTCTGCCTACATAATGAAACCTGAGTACTGAACAGCCTGAGAACAAATCAGGCTTGAGCATCAGTCATACTTACAGCTTTGTATTTGATCAGATAATGTCTAATTGGGGAGCCACCATCATCCTGCTTGATAACATTCACTTTAATGGAGTTTCCATCTTCTCCCATCTGACCTTCCAGTTTGGGTGCACTGGGTTCCCCTGAAACAATGGTGGATTTATGTTTATTTGTTAAAAAAGAACAAACAACCAAACATTAGGGAAAAAGTAGTAATGAAAACCAGAATAATACTTTATTATACTCAGCCGCAGGGTATCACCCTCATTCTGACTCAGACACAGAGGGAACTCTGGACTTATGGTACAAATATTTGCAAGACTCAAGTATTTCTTACATTTGGTAGTTCATTTTCACAATACAAATTACCATTCTTGTGTGTGCTGAAACAGAGTTAAAGTGAGAAAGACCCCACCTTATCCCAAGAATATCCGAGAGCAATGACCAGTTCCTCACCATTTTTGTTGCAAAACACTGATGTGAAACGTGGAAAAAACATCAAGATGAGGTATGTGGCAAACAAAAAAGGGCTTCACTACCCTCACAGCAAAGAACTTCTTCCTTATATCTAACCTGAACTTCCTCTGTTTCAGTTTAAACTCAGCACCTGTTGTCCTATCCCTACAGTTACTGATACTGTTACAGTCTGTCCTGGGTTCAGCAGTAGCAGTCATTTTTCTCCTTTTTAGTAACTGGTGCAGTGCTGTGGTTTTGATTTTGGCCTGGGAACAGCGGTAATAACACCGATGTTTGTAGCTACTGCTTAGAATGTTTAGACTGAGCAAGAACATTCTGAGCCTCATGCTCTGCC
>WYDI02007344.1:0-26030 GCA_009867235.2 Psittacus erithacus
GTGTGCTCACAGCCCAGAAAGCCAACCGTATCCTGGGCTGCATCAAAAGGAGTGTGACCAGCAGGTCAAAGGAGGTGGATCCTGCCCCTCTACTCTGCTCTCGGGAGACCTCACTTGGAGTATTGTGTGCAGTTTTGGTGGCCTCAACATAAGAAGGACATGGAACTGTTGGAACAAGTCCAGAGGAGGGCCATGAGGATGATCAGGGGACAGCAGCACCTCCTGTATGAAGATAGGTTGAGAAAGCTGGGGCTGCATGGACACCTCATAGCAGCCTTCCAGTATCTGAAGGGGGCCTGTAAAGATTCTGTGGAGGAACCCTTCATTACAGACTGTAGTGATATGACAAGAGGTAATGAGTTAAAACTTAAATGAGGGAAGTTTAGATTGGATATAAGAAGAAAGTTCTTTACTGTAAGGGTGGTGAGGCACTGGAATGGGTTCCCCAAGGAAGTTGTGAATGCCCCATCCCTGGCGGTATTCAAGGCCAGTTTGGACAGGGCCTTGGGAGACATGGTTTAGTGTGAGGTGTCCTTGCCCATGGTATGGGATTTGGAACTAGATGATGTTAAGGTCCCTTTCCAACCCTAACTATTCTATGATTCTATTAAATAGCAGGTGTATATTTAGGAGTCATATTTAGGAATCCCATATTTACTCCCAGGTTTTACACATTTATACCTATAGATGACTGTAATTTCACAAATCAGTTGAAGCTTCCTCTTAACCATTTATACCCCAGTTTATAAAACAGGTTAAGTGTACCACTGTTTTCTCTCTGATTAGACTTACCCATGAAACGAATTCAACATGAAACTAATGTTACTAACATCAGTTCTTAAAAGGGAAAAAACCCTAACCCTTACTGGTTTGGAAGTAGTCAGATTAAAACAATGATGTGGTTCATTTTTGAGTCTGGGATATTTTGAGTTATTTTTGCGTTTCCTCAGTGTTCAGGTTTCTTTTTGCCAACAGTAAATTTAGACTGAATGCACAGACTGAATGCACCCAGAAGCAGCAAATAACATGTGATGGCTTGGACTTAATTAAAACCTCAGCAAAAGCTTGGAAAATTTGGGAGTATGAGGAATCAAAGTACACAATCAGAAGTTATCAGTCACTTGGGCAAGTAAAAATCTTTAGCCTCAGTAGTACTATTGGACTGAATTAGCCATCTTTTGCATAGAAAATAAGTTCTGTTAGTGCAAATGTTTAAACAGACCCCATGCTAGCTTCTTGAAGAACCACTGGCATGTAGAAGACCCACACATATCCATATTTAGGGAGATAAAGTAATTCTTTTGTCCAAGCTGATATAAGTTTTGCTGCTACAGCCTCTGCAAGGCCACTCCAAACTGAAGTGAACTAGAACAAGCTGGAACAGATTTCAGATTACTTAGTTTGCATGAACAATGTGGCAGGCATCTGGTGGCTCAAAAAAAAAAACAAACCAAGAAACAAAAAAAAAAACAACAACAAAAACCCAAACCAAACAAACCCAAAAAAAAAAAACCCTAAACCCCCCCCCCAAAAAAAAAACAAACAAAAAAAAACACAGGGGAAAAAAAAAAAAAAAAACACAAAAACAAAAAAGCCACAAACCCACAAACCAAAAAAACCCAAAAAAACCCAAATCCCACACACACCCACCAAAAAAAGCCAACAATCTTGAGGTGGTTGAATTAATGTTTCACATCCCTTTTGGTAGCTTATATCTCTCCATTTGTAAGCTACTTTATTTTCTATTTTCTCTGGTTGAGGACATTTCATGGTTATTCAGTAAATTTACGTATTTTCTCAGACTATCACCTTAGTAATGTCAAACATCCAAGATGGTAGTTTCTGCTACATAATTCTGTTCCTACTAGATTACAAGGGCTTCAAAGACAAAATGGTCATTTTGAGTCTTTATTATCCAACTTTCCAACTTGCACATACACTTCATGTAGAATTTGTCTGAGGTGGTGTAGTATGTCTTCATGGTAAGGCTGTGGTAGTGGGTAAGGTGACAGGGTGGCTTCTGTGAAAAGCTGCTAGAAGCTTCTCACTTCCAATAGAGCCAATGCAAGATGGGTCCAAGATGGACCTGCCCCTGGCCAACGACAAGGCCATCAGAGATGGTGGTGTTGCCTCTGGGATAACATATTTAAGAAGGGGAAAAAGTTGCTGTGCAGCAGCAACTTCAGCCAGAGAGAGGAGAAAGAACATGTGAGACAAACAGACATCAAAACAAAACAAAGAAGGAGAGGAGGATATGCTCCAGGCACCAAAGCAGAGATTCCCTTGCAGCCTGTGGAGCAGATCATGATAAGGCAGACTGTCCCCCTGCAGCCCATGGAGGTTAATGGGGGAGCAGATCTCCACCTGCAGCCCATGGAGGACCAGAAACCAGAGCAGATGGATGTGACCAAAGCAGGCTGCAACCCCATGGGATGCCCACGCTGGAGCAGAACCTGTGGCTCTGTGGAGAGAAAAGCCCACACTGGAGCAGGTTTGCTGCACAACTGGTGACCCAGCATGGGACCCACGCTGGAGCAGTCTGTTCCTAAAGGACTGCAGCCATGGAAGGGACCCATGCTGGAGCAGTCTGCTCCTGAAGGGCTGCATCCATGGGAAGGACTGGTGCTGGAGCAGCTCATGAAGAACTGCATCCTGTGAGAAGGACTCATGTTGGAGAAGTTGATGAAGGACTTTCTCCCGTGGGAGAGACCCCATGCTGGAGCAGGCGAAAAGTGTGAGAAGTCCTCCCCCAAATAAGAAGAAGCAGCAGAGACAAGGTGTGATGAACAGACCACAACCCTCATCCTTCATCTCCCATCCCCTTACACCTCTGTGGGGGAGAATAAACTGGGAGTAAAGTTGAGCCAAGGAAGAAGTGAGGGTCGTAGGAAGGTGGTTTTTAGGATTTGGGTTTATTTTTCATTATCCTACTCTGATCTGATTGGTAATAAATTAATTTCCCCAAATTAATTTTGTTTTGCCCGTGACCATAACTGCTGAGTGATCTCTCTGTCCTTAAGTCATGAGCATTTCATTATATTTTCCATCCCCTGTCCAGCTGAGGAGGACAGTGATAGAGTGGTTTTGGTGGGTACCCGGTGTCAAAGCTACAGGTGGCACCTTGATTAGCAAAACAAGACACAAAGCACAGCAGTATCTGCAAACCCTGCCAATGCAGATGAGCTGTAGGAATTCAGTATAAAAAACAAAAGGAGCAGTACACCCTGTCATGCAATTTATCATACAGTTAGTAGGCATATGTATGAGTACGCATGAGATATGGGCATTACCTAAAATCTCTGTACCTTTATCTCAAAGTTCAAAACTGGTGGAAGTGGCTTTTGAATACCAATACCTAAATCACACCTCAACTGACTATTTTAAAATTAAAACTTTGCAGAATCACCAAAAGCCAGTATGGAAGAAAATATTTAGATAACTTCTATGGCTGGACAAAGTCTCAGCAGGTACCAGAAAGGCCCACCAATCTGTCTGTCCATGTTGCATATACCACAGCTACTTTACATCAATATCTGAGTATGGCTTATATTTGGGATGTTTCAAGAGATATTTTTAAAATTTTTGTATTCATAATTAACTTAACAGAGCAAACCTGTATTGCTAGTAATTGTTTTGAAAACAAATTGATCACTGATGCCGGTTTTTTCCACCCAACACAACTGACATGCACCGTGAGACTGCGGTCATGGAAATCTCACTTCATATAACACTTTTCAGTTCAGAACCTGCAGTGTCGTCCTGCGTGCAGCAATGCGATGTATCAGTGTTTGGCATTTTTCCTAGGCTCACACTTCACCACAACATTATCAAGCAGATGAAAGATTTCTGAAGAGATCAAACAACCGAGAAAACAGCTGACAGCTTATACATTTATAGAATTTTGGCTGAATTCAGCCTTCTAGCAGCTGCAACCACGTTCATGACATTTTGACAAAATGTAAGCTTCAGTCCTACAAAGATTTGCTTCTGTGTGCAAGTTTTTGCTGCCCTATTTTAGGACTCAGAAAGAACTCATCACTTCACATGTCTCTCTCTCAGGGTAAAGCTTAATTTTTAATGAATTGTAATTAAGAACTAAATCATCACCCTGTCCACCCCCGCATGGCTTACAACTGCAGCAACCATCTCTTCACTATTCCCTTTCCTCCCTCTTTAGTACTGGAGGCATAACGTATATAGTGTAGGACCCTCCCATCTCTTCACAGACTTGGACTGATAAATATACAGGGACCAAATCAGGAAGCAATTGAGATTTGGCAGTGTTTCAAAAGCTGTGTAATTTGGACATTCCTTGAAATTTCAGCAGAAATCTGAAGATCAGTAATTTTACCAGTTTTCAAATCTGGGACTCATTTTAAACAGAAAGCTTTCAAGGGCTGAGGCTTGGCATTCTGAGCAAAAGCCAGGACAGAATCCACCCTAAAACCAAGAACAGTAAGAAGTCTTACACTGTAGATGTTAATATTCTCCATATTGCTGTGAGCTGTATTTGATATTAATTTGTCTAGCAACAGATCTATGCAATGTACAGCAAAAAACAAAATTTGTCCCTCCAGTGCTAGGAAAAAAATACAACACAGTGTAGAGGTTCACAAACTACAGAGGACTACTTAAGTAGTCTCCTCCTCTTATTATTATTCAAGTTGTCCTTACAGACCGACTTTAAAATAAAGGATTTATAATTGAATAATTACATATGCAGTCAATTCATCTAAGCTTTTAGGACCATATTCATGACATATCAGTTAGAAAAAAATAACAATGCTCCCACCAAACCACTGTCCTCATTTTTTCCTTCAGAGATGCAAACCAGTTTGCAATCTTCTCCCTCTCCTCAGTCTTCATTTTCACTGCTTCTATGCTGCTTTCATCTGGGCTTGTTAACAGACACATGCGCACTTCCCAATTACATTCTGAACTGGAGGTGTCTTATTTTGAAAGCTATACTTCATTGGTTTACATTTGTTACTGAGTCTCCTTGTATCTTTATGGCATGCAGAAATATACACGTATACAAACACTGCTGGACAAGAGTTTCACTAGAACTGATACTACAGCTAATATTATATATTGGTGGTTTGCAGCAATATTTGTAAAAAATTAGGCTAGTGGGTGCTTCTATCCATATCTGATTGTTTATGGAGCCATGCAGATATATCACTGGTAAACACCTTTGGCATCTCATTTCAGTTTTAAATGAGGACAGGCGATGATATGAGATAGACTAAAGAACTATTGTATGCTTCAGATAGTATTTTAGAAATATAATATACAACACCCTCCAACCACCTCAGGAGCTCTGGGTACCCCTGACAATGTTAGTATTCCAAGAACTGTAAGTTCACTAGGAAAAAAAAGAGCAAAAAAATTATTTCATTATTTTCAATCCAAAAAGTAGACGTAGTATGTTAAATGATTCAGGACATTAGTTAATGATCTTGTCTTTCTAATGATATGAAAGATTCTGAGATCCACTGTTTGTCATAGAATATTCTCTGGCTTTATTTGATGATGATCCAAACTTTCATATTCAAGCAATGTTTATAGAACACTGCTGATAGTAGTTAATATGTCAGGTTTGTTTTAATTGAACTAGAGAAGGCAAACCTCTGTAGAGACAGCAGTACAGAAAATTTTATTCCACTAGATGCAGTTTGAGTTCTATATTCACTGGAGAAAAAAATAAACATTTTGAATAATTCTGCATAACAGCACAGCTCCTTGGCCTCATTGACTGATATGCTACAGGACTACAAAGGGAATGGAGAGAATATAAAATGAAAAAATTCTCTTTTCAAGCCCAAGCCTGTTCAGAAAGCTAGGAATTTAAGTAGTTGTCGTGGTGTAAGCCCAGCTGGTAACTCAGTACCATGCAGCCACTTGCTCAACCTGCATTCCTCTTCCCCACTCTGAACGGGATGGAGAGGAGAATTGAAAGAATGTAAAACTCACAGGCTGAAATAAGAACAGTTTAATAACTAGAGTATAATACGGCACTAATCATAATGATAAGGGAAATAACAATGGGAGAGAATGTAAAACTACAAGGGAAAATGAAAAACAGCAAAAGTGATGCCCAATACAATTGCTCACCATCCACTGACTGACACCTAGCCTGACCTGAGCAGCAATCTGCCCCTTCTGAGTGATTCCCCCCCAGTTCATATACTGGGCATGACATGCTGAGGTATAGAATATCCTTTTGGCTAGTTTGGGTTAGGTGTCCTGTTTCTGCTTCCTCTCAGCTTCTTGAGCCCCTCCTCACTGGCAAAACATGAAAGACTGAAAGTCCTTAAACAGGGTAAATGCTACTTAGCAACAACTAAAACATCGGTGTGTTACCAGCATTGTCCCCAGACTAAAGCCAAAATATGGCACTGCACCAGCTATTAGGAAAAAAACGAAAAACAAACAAACAAAAAAACCAAAACAGAACAAATCACAAAAAAAACCCAAACAACTATTACAGCTGAAACCAGGCAATAGCATAATTTTCCTGCCTCCTCCTTGTTTAACCCTTAGTTCTGTGGAAAGCTTTCGAAACGGTAAAGATAGAATTTGATCTTTGAACACATCTTTACAGAGACTTTTAGCATCCCCATCCCAGAGGCATATTAAAAAAAAAAAAAATAAATAAATATCAAAGTCTCAATAACGTGCCATGACACAAAGCAGCCCACATGGGGAGGGTGGGGAGATTTTGGAAGTATTCAGGAAGACCAGCTTTCCAAAGGTATCCTTTCTGCTCAAGCAGGATCACTTTTGAACAAGTGGCTCCAGATAAACTCCTGCCCGGATCATTCGAAGCACGGCAGTGACAGTGGCTTCTGGCAAACCTCCAGCACAATTAATAAGGAATCGCAAACAAAAAAAACTCTGTTTCTAATTTTCCCCACACCCCCTTTCTGCAAGAAAGCAGACAGAAGCAGACCATCTTGTAAAAAAGAAGCAATCAAAATACAGAGAAGTATCACAATTAACCTTCAACAGAAAAACAAGTGAGCCACAGAGAAACTCAGTAATTAGCTGGACACCACACAGTGTTTATAGCAGACCTAGGAATTAAACCAAGAACACCTGAAGTATTCTACATCTCCTGTCTCATAAATTTTCATTTTTACCAAAGCTTTAACAAATGAGAATGTACATCCCAAACACCAGACCTTCATAAGTCTTAGGTGTAGTTAGAAGCTCTTTAAAATGCAGAAGTAATCATTATAGCTCTGTAAAACATATTGCGAATTAATCTCCTATTTCTCACAGAAAAAAAAGTCACAGAATTATCAAAGTTGCAGGGAACCTTGGGCAGATAGCTAGTCCAGCATTCCACTCAAAGCTGTGTCAAACAGTGAATTTAAGATTGGGCTAAGGTTTTGTCCAGAATTGTCTATTTTAAATTAAAATTATATAGCAAGAAGAAAATATCCTGAAGAGATATCCTATTAAGAACCTTTTGAAGAAAGCAGGAATGTTCATTCTGATCACAGATGATACTATTTCACATTACCTCTAAAACAGATGACCTGGCTTGGCCGCACAAGTACAGCATTCAGGAAGCCAAAAAGCGAACACAGAACATCAAATTAGAAATCCAACCTGCCTGTCTTCAGGTATCATTTTTCTTTTAATTTAAAACTAGTGTAAAGACAAACTGTTTAAAATCCGAAAACAATCTCACCTCCAAACCAAGAAGGCTCAGAGTGTCTATCTGTTTCAACAGACAGCGATTGTGTAAATATGTGCATGAATACCTTTTGTTCCATGTTTTGGAAAACCATCTTGAGGTATTCATGCAACATAATAAGGTTTTCCAACCATTCAGTCCACAAGCATCTGGAAAAGTAAGTAGCTGAAATAATAACAGGGAACTACAAGGAAACTTATACGAACTAAAAGTTTATTTCAGATACACTAAATCTATCTATGCTTATTTATTTGAGATGTATTTAGTAATATTTTGGGAAGAAAAGTTTTCTACTACGGGACCTGCATCATTATTCCTTCTTCCCTTCTATTCCAAACCAAAATAAAAAGTAATTGTTTTTTTAGAATAATATAAATATTTTAAGAGAAACTTCTTTATGAAAAGATAGTTCTTGCAATAACTCGATGTGATGATGGTAAATGGTAAATCTTAAAGAAACAACCAACCAAAATAAACACCAAAAATAAAACCCACCAACCGAAAAAAAAAAAACCAACAAAACAACAACCCAACAAACCCAACAATATTTATTTCGGAGAATATTCCTCGCAACCACTGTTATTTATGCCTTTTAAAGAGCACACGATGTTGCCTGTGTAAACATTATTTTGCTCCTCTGATTGGTTTCAATAAAGTAATTTTTCCAGGCAGAACATCTAAATTACCACATATTGAAAAGCATGATGTCTTACACCCATCTGGTTGGGATTTCTGAAGTAGATTGTTGTTCATACATTTTCACCTGCGTGGAATAAGACTGTGTTGATGAAGCAGTAAATATTTGTTTATTTGACATGATGAAAGATGAATACTGAGCACAGGCCACCCTTAATTACTATATGTAATCTGCCAAATATTCACTTAAGAAAACATCAACAAACCCACCAAACAAAACAGATCACACTTGCATAGTGACCCATGGGATTCAAGCACACAGCCCAGCACAGCAGACATGAGACAGCATTTTGGTTGCCATCTGCAACTGAAATATCCTCTTGCTTTTTTAACCTCTGTTCCACTAGCTTTTATGCACCTGAAATAAAATCTACTCCCATTTTCCTTCTGATATGCTGCAACTGTGCTGAGTAGCTATGACACATATTAAGGTCCCAGTTTATGAAGTTGCAAAATAGCTCTGCTAAATCCCTGCAAAAGAAGTACTTTGTAATTCAGTTTAAAAAACCCAACCAAGCGAGTCAGAAAACCCCACTCACCCACAAAACACATCCCATAGCTCAAGAGAAAAATAAGAAATTTTATCAGAAGATATGCAACAAGGTTATATAGTGATAAAAGAGTGGAAAAAAAAAAAAATCAAAAATGAAGAAGTATTGAAACCTCACACTTTTAAATTCTTTTAACTAAACCAAAAAGGAACATTTTGTTTCTCCTTCTCAGCCTGCTGGCATGCTAGCTTCTCCAGACAACGCAGAAGCCCCAGTTTCTTTTTTTGTACCTCTAGGTTATTTATCTTTAGATTATGCATATCATGGAGATCAGAATCTCCAACAAAGAATGCCCCCACTGCTGAGCTTTAAAAGATTGCTTTACATCAGTCTAGTGTTGATTTAAGTTGCTGATTACAATGTGCTTAATTCAAGGCATCTAGAAATGACAGTGTGCTATGAAAAGCAATTAGCTTTATTCATCTAGTCCAAGAAAACTTACAGTCCAATCTTTAGTTAAGTATCATACCTACAGATTAGGTTACCTGCAGGAATAGTACCACTGATTTCACATACTTAAATTAAGGACTGTCTTTGCAACTCGGGTTTTAGTTGTCCATCTCTTTAGGACAGACTTTTACTGTATACTAGACCGTACAATAGTACGGCACAGAAATGTCCATCACTCTGGAAATAGCAGGCAAGTGTGGTATCATCTGTTCTGCTTGCCTGGATTTCAGAGGATACAAGTCTCTCAGAAACCCACTTGCAAGAGCACCCTGAGTGTCAGCTCAAGTTAAGATAACAAGTACTTCAAGAACTACCCACTGTCTGAAAAGCACTCACATGGAAAGCTGATGCCTTGCACATTTGAAACACAGGTTATTTATTAGGAACTTAGGTTTGCTCATTTGTTTAAAATAAAATCACGTTTCCAGATTCCAGTGCATCTTTACAGTCAGTAATTCACCTAATCCGTTTGCTCTTGTGCAGACTAATTTACTAAGTAGTTGCAAGTATAAGTTCCTTTTAAATTGCTTCACTGAATTATTCCATGGCAATTACGTGAAGATGAGCTGCAATTTATCCTGTCCAAATGCAGAACTCCAGAAAGTGTCATTTCTGTTGGACCATGTCTGCCCTTACTTACACTGATATAACTTCATAAAAGGTCTCTGCATTTGAGAAAGAAGGCCATCTTTTCAGTGTGTTAACACTGGTTGTGTGTAAACCTGGAGTGGAGAAAAATTCTCATCAGTGTTCCTAAAATTAGCTGGTCACAAATGTAGCATTCTGGCCTTCACACAACCAGTGTTCAGAGAAGTTTTTGATAGACAGAAGTATAATGCAGTTATACTTGCATTCACATTCAGATTGCATTTACTGTTATCGTTGCTCCTTGATACTGGCATTTCTTCATCAGTTTGCTGCCTGTAGATTTACACATTCAAGATATGCTAACTCAAGGACCTCTGCAGCAGTATCCACTGCAGAGACCATTCATAAGTTTGAAGATCCATGGGAAGACTGTGGAACAGATTAAATTGTTACAGGTTCTGAGTCTAGCCTACAGATGATGCCCCTTGTTCTGCATGTTTACATTGCAGTGACTGTGACGAGTTCTAAACTAATTAGTACATGTTTTCCTGGCAATATATACTCTCACAAGCAAGAAGCTCTGGTCAACTGAGTGTGAAAATATTTACTCAGTTCTCAGGTTACTACAGCATATGATGAGCTACTGCTGTTAAGAGCAAGCTGTATATGCAAACTAGGTGAATTCATTACTGCTCTTATCTGCTGTAAGAAGATAGTAAGACTAATTTCAATCAGCATTTTTAGATTCCAGTTGTTTGTATTACATGCCTAAATTTCTAATGACAATCAAGAAAGGTTTTAGCATATGACCTTCTTTCCCTCCTCCTTAAGAGTTTTAATCTAGAAGAGATGAAAAAGAGTTGCAAGGGTTGCAACTTACTCAAGGCGTCAGAACAAATCTCAGTAAGAACTGCAGTTCTCTCATGCAACACCTAGCCCAACACACAATCATTGCATGCTGGTTGGAATGCATAAATATCCCATGTTTCAGCATAGTGCCCATTCATCGATTATGTTTTTTATGTTTGGTTGGAAACAACAGCGGAAAAAGAAAACAAAACTGTTAAAAAATGGACTTGGAGTAGCATAAATTTTTACATTCATGCTAATGTTTCTCATTCATATAGACTTGCTACTTTTGTACCAACATGGCTCTCAGAACTAGTTTGGAGTAAAGACAGTATACATCAAAACAGTACTGGTATCATTTCCACTGTAATTAGGACTTCAATTTGTGATAAGCAATATTTTGTTCAAAATTTTATGAGAACTTCTACTGAGCTTCAGAGTAAAAAATTCATTTTGAGCAAGAGAGTATTAAGTTTAATTGAAATACTGTGGTTTTTGCTCCTTAGTGCTTAGCAGCCCAGCATACAGCTACTTTAAATATAGTTGTAACAGTTGTCGTCTTAAAGCAGTCATGTTAGGAGTACATAAAGAAATGCGACACATAATACTGTGTTGCCTCTAGCTGTCAGTCAGCACAATTTTTGAGGGCTAAAGTCATTTGAATGGCTTGAGACTTAATACATTTTAGTCTAACTAGAGTCTGAATGGCAAGTAAATAGTAGGGTTTACCCTTATTTTTATGAAAAAAAATATTTAACAAGAGATCTTTCAACCTCACATTCTTCAACAAGAAAACAACTGTGGCTTCTTATATTCATAAAAGAATTTCTATGCACAGTATTATAAGAATTCACTGTTCCAGAAATTAAATCATTCTTGATGAAACAAATGCAATAAACTGATATCACTTAACATCTAATGAAGTGAAAGACAACTGCATCAGTCAGAAATAGATGCATATGTCTGCAGGAAAGTATACTCAGTTCATACTTGCTAATTTAGCATAACATCCTAACAAAATGCTTTGCATTAAAATCATTGATTTGGGTTTTTTTGTCATTGGCTTGTTTGAGGTTTTTATAGGTTCAGATTTCAGAATAATTTTTGTATTTGTTGTATATTTGAGCAATTCAGATAAATTATTCTCATCCTGTGAAAGCAACAATTAAAAATATGATACAGAAATAGCCTATTCCATGAACACTAGACACTGACAGAAATAACATTCTTTGAATTTGATAATGACAGTTCACATAATGTTAACATTTCTGCCTCAGTCAATATCCAAATGGTAGATTTTTAAAAGCACTCGATATGCCTGAAGTTCATTTCTACTATTCCAGAAATTTTTATTTTCCTTTTCTCAGAAAGATGCTAAAAAGTTCCTTTTGTACACCCTGGCCCATGTCTCTGTTTTAGGTAAATGAATTCAGAAATTAACCTCTCTCAGTATACATGACGGACTTTTAAATGTATTTTTCGGATCGAAAATGGTCAAAAAAAGCACTCAGGTGTATATGCTTAATGGTAAAGCAAGCACTCCATAACAACCCATCCCCAGGAGCTGCATATGTGGCAAAAAACAAAACAGATTCTGTACTATCTACTCATAAGTAGTACATGTCAGAGTAGTTATGCATATTAAATATATATGATGAAGGAAGCTTTCCCAAAAAGCTAGTGATTTGAGCTGAAAGCTTCCCATGTCTTTCGGGACTTACTCTTAGCTGCAAAATGGGCTACAGTTTAAGAAAACCAGACTTGAAGATCTGCATTTGTGACTCAAACAAATAATCACAGGAATTTATACTGAAAGTTTGTAACTTAGACTGCGTAGCAGCATAACACACCTCTAACTTTATGAGCCTTTAACTTTACTGCATGAAGGTCATTAGTACTATTCTCACAACAGCCTGAGCATGACTGGCTAACACAGCAGTACATCTGTATGTACATACATGGCCACAGAGTGATACACAGTGCAGCTGCTGTCCTATAACCATGCAAATCAACCCTGTGCACATCCAGCGGTATTTCTGAATATATGTAGCCTGAATATTTGATTGCACAGCATCACAGTGCTCTTTGCCAAACAAAGCATAATGGTATGGATTAAATTAACAAACTTGAAGTGAGAAGTCCCATGACAGTCCAGACATTATCTGTAGCACAAATATCCGTTTAAGAGCATAGAACAGGTGCTGTGATAATTCTATAACTCTTAAGGAAATACATATGCACAAGTACTTCCACTGACTTAATTATGAACACTCATCTGAATGCTTCTGCACATGAATAAGATCTGAATAAATACACAAGCCCATAAATAAGTTCATTGTGAAGCATAATCAAGATACCCATTGCATTAGTCATATAACTTCACTGAGGTTTAAGAATCATTGTTCTTGTAATTCAACTGAAGTAATGTATAAATCAGCTAGAGAAGTAGCCACAACCACTAAGGAAAAGCTAGTCTCTCTGTCTTAAAAGAATGCTTACATTTTTATTAAATCATTATAGAAGCAAATTTATAAGGGAAGAGCTATATCTTCCCAATGTGTACTATTAAAGGAAAAAAAATTAAAAAAAAAATAAATCAAGAAACTGCTGAAAAGTAATAAAAAAACCCAACCAACCAACCAAACAAGCAAACAAAGAACCCACCCCAAATACAGACTGTAGTATTCACATTTAAAAAATTTTGATGACTGCTGACGTGGGAGTCACAGACAACGCAGAGACGATGAATGTGATCAAGTGATTGTCATTTTATTGCAGTTATACAGAGTTATTTATATCCAATTCACGCTTGTTCCATGTTTAGTTGCCCTCAGTAACAAGCTGTCCATTGGCACAAAGCCCTTAGTGATAAGCTGCTGATTGGTATAAAGTCCAACGGTTACAAATAACTCTGTGGTAAAGATTATATTATCATGAAATTCCCCAGTTCTAGCTACATCCTTATTCTTGTGGTTCTGTATCCTGTCTTTGCTCTAATTAGTTTTCTAACCTCAGCAGTTTCGATTATCCAGAGTGTTCTGAGCTCACCCTAGCCTTTGGCCTACTGCGGCCTGCTGCTTTTGCCTTACACTTACTCTGACCATTGTCAACATGCTTAACCTGACTATTGTCAACATGCTTATTAGCTGTTGCCACTGCTCACAGGGGCATTTACCCACAGATGACTGCACATCCATTTGACAATACTTAGCAAGTTATAGAAAAAGGAAAGTAGAAGGCTGGTTAAAGAAGATTCCAATCTATTTTGAAAGGAAATACTAATTTCTTATCCAGAGTTTTTCCACTTGTAAAATCAGTTTGTCCTGGATTTGAGTAATTCACGGTCCTACTCCAAATATATTAGATAACTTTAAATATCTGCTTGCTTGCAAAATACTTGTCTAAAGATTTTACAGCCCCCTCTTCTCTACAGAACCTATGCATCTTTATACAGCATCTCCTGCGATAAGAGGTATCCACTCAACAATTTCTCCTTCGCTTGGCATCTCTGTGTCCCTTTACTTTCGCTCAATGCTTTTATACATTGAAGGAGATAAACTTACAGACACTATTCTTTCCTGCTGAGGGCTAGTTAGTAGACCATTCGTTCTCTTCTGTCACAAATGCCCAGCCTCAGTGATCCATGCATACAGCCACCACTACTCAGCTCTGTTTGGGAACATAGCTAAACAACTGAAGAGACAGCAAAAAAAAACAACAAAGACCAGCTGGCGCAAAATGTAGCAGCTATTCGCTCAGTAATGCAGGTCATTCTCAAACCAGTGCGTTTTTTCTGTTGCAAGCAGGTCTTCACTCAAGTACAGAATCAAAGCCTGCTTCTGACTTTCTATACCCTACAAAGAACTACCCTGAGTTTGCAGAGCAGTTGCCTCTCCAGATACTCTGCTGATTTCTCAGCTCTCTACCAGTACAATGAAAAAGTTACCAATTGCAGGAGACTCAAGAGGAAGGTCATATGACAACGTTCATTAGCAAATAAGCATAATGATGCAAAGATACAGAATAAAAAAAAAAAACACAAAAAAAAAACAAACCACAAAAAAACAACAACCCACAACAATGGTTAAATTAATTCCTTTTTCTCATCTTTTCCACATCACCTACAGACAGGAAAGGAAACTGACATTTTAATTTACAAAAGTAGTCAAGAGTTTCATTGCACATGTACTTAATATGTGAAAAGAAACCAATAGCTTTCTGGGCAAAAGGCATGCAGTTGTGAGGATGAATTAGAGATTTTGAATCACGAGGATTGAAAATTCTCCTGTAATTTCCAACCTCCTGCCTAAACAGGGACAACATTATAGAATCCTAGAATGGTTAGGGCTGGAAAGGACCAGGTGGTACATCCATCAAATTTATGTCTCTCTAGTTTAGAAACAAGAACATCATGTGGGACACTGTCAAATGCTTTGCACAAGTCCAAGTAGAGGATGTCAAGTGTTCTGCCTCTGTCCATCAGTTCTGTAGCCAAACTGGTCAGGCATCATTTGCCCTTAGTGAAGCCTTCTAGGGCTTTACCCCAATGGAAACTTTACTGAGCAGGTTCCTGAAGAGGCCAAAGTCTGCTGTCTTGAAGTCCAAGGCAGTGAGCTTGCTTCATGCCCTTCTAACTGCCCTGATGATCTTGAACTCCACCATCTAGAGATCATCACAGCCAAGGCTGCCTTGGAGCACTCCATTCCCCATGAGCCTCTCCCTGTTGACTCCTCTATCACTTGCAAGAAGTTGTCTTCCACACAATCAAGGAACCTCCTGGATTGCTTGTGCTGTGATGTACCATCCCTTCAACAAATATCAGGGTGGTTGAAGTTGCCCATGAGGGGAAGGGCTTGCAAGCATAACAAGGGTCTGACAGCCTTGAAAGCCCCTAAGCTTAACCAGGTTGCTCACAGCTTGTTTGAGCACATCTCAAAAACCTCCAGTGAGAGTGAAATCACAACCTCCCTGATAACCTGTTCTTCTGAATAAAGATAATTTTTCTTATAGTCCATCATAACTTTCCTGACCACCATAACTTTTTCTTTTACTGTGCACATTTACCAGAGGTTAGCCCATCACAAACAGAAAATGTTGCATTTCTCCTTATTGAATTTCTTAAGATTTGCATTGGCCTATTTCCTGAGCTAGTCAAGGAGCAGAGAAAAAAGTGATTTCTAAGGATACAGACAGCAGGATAAATAAGATAAAAAGAAGAATCTAGGCAACTTTTCAATACAGTCTTTGAAGGTTAATTTAATGGCTAAGATGTGTGATTTTGCATAAATATAAAAGGATT
Source organism: Psittacus erithacus (assembly GCA_009867235.2). Classification (NCBI taxonomy): domain Eukaryota; kingdom Metazoa; phylum Chordata; class Aves; order Psittaciformes; family Psittacidae; genus Psittacus; species Psittacus erithacus. The sequence goes on from WYDI02007344.1 coordinate 16,139, forward strand.
TTAAAGAATGAATATGCTCATATTACAGCTAGACATAAGGGTAAAAACTTTCTAATGGTAAGGACAGACTACTGGAACAGATAACCCAAGAAGGCAATGACGCCACCATACTAGATGATCTTGATTGCAACATTACCCTATTATTTAAATAAGTGCACGTAAAACAATCATAGAAATAGGAAAAAGTGTGTTTTGCTTTAAAAAGAAATAGGCGTAATCAAAATCTGCAACAGTTTCATTTAGAAAGCATTTCTAAAGAGGTTTTTGTTGGGGTCTTCGATGAGTGGGCTTTGTTTCTTTTGGGGGGGATGAGGAGTGTTTTTCTGTTCATTTTGGGGTTCCCCCCCCCAATGTTTTGCAGTGAGTTTGTCCCCTTACCTCATCAGAGCAAAAATCTCTCGGTAGAGCATCTGAAATAAGCATGTATGTGGCAGGGTTGCCTTACAGCAATACTGTTGCTAGTTTAACTGAATTAAAAGAGTTCAAAATTCAAGCATGTTCACTTTACTTTCCAAAACAAACCATGAGAAAACAAAATTGAGAAACACTTTCAAATCCCAAATCACACAACAAAGAAATAAAAAGATTCAGAATCATACATTTCACCCATAAACTCTAAAACCACCAGAATAGTGCATTTTAGCCTCTGTTAAGTATATATTAGACCCACCATAGCAGTACCATCTCTTTCATTGTATTTATTATTACAACACATCTATGAATAAAGGAAGTAATTTCTTCCAACACTCCTTCCTGTAACAGAAAAGGTCAGCTTTGTATCTTTGCAAGGTCTTGAAGGCAGTTTCTGAAAAGGACTGCTGTTATGAATACCTTCTTTTCCTTTCATTTCTGTACATTTCATTCCCATAATACAACAAACATCACACATGCCAACTGCAACTTAAAATGGGCTATGGGCAGGCACTATTTTTTTTTTGTTTTGTTTTTGGTTTTGGGGTTTTTTTTGTGAAAAGAGGAAAGGAAAAGTGCAATCATACAATGCAAGGGCACATCAAGCAGTATACTGATGCATTCATTTAATATCACCCAGAGAAATAAAACAATTTAATATAGCACTCAAACGTTTGCTTAACAAAGTCAGTGCCTCCCGTAAAACCTATCTGGACCACTGTGGAAATGACCATGTTTTGGTACAGTGTTCTCTATCTTTAAAGTAGCTATTAAAAAAAGTGTATTAGCCTCCTTGCTTCTATAATGAAAACATCCTTAAGTTTCCTGTGATACTCTTCAAGCTTCTAACCTTCACAAATGTAATCATAGCTGCACCTGAATCTGCTGTTGATTGCAGATTTGAGTACCATGTTTAAAAAACATGTGCTACCAATGTCACTGCTGTAGCTCATTATCTTTAAAATATGAAAATCAGACTTTGACAATGAAACACACAGCAAATTATAATCATTTTTATGTAGCAGAAATCTTAAATCTGTCATTACTGTTGCAATGAGGAAAAAAAAAAACACCCCGATAGTAATACACTCCAGACAAGATTACTTTCCTTTCAGAAAATTCTAGTGGGGCCAGAAATTGACAGATCTTAAAGGACTAGAAAATAAAGCTCCCTATTTATCCATAAAAATCTCTGCCACAAGAACTGTAGCTGGCAATCAAGATAGTTTCTTTACTTAAAGAAAGCATTTGTAAGCAATGAGTGTAAGGTCATAAGCAATAAGGATATGAATGACATACATGTTACTGAACACGCTACTGTAAAAAAGCATAGAGGCTGAACAGTTTGCCTTATACCTGATATATATATTCAATCCCTGTCAGTACTGGAGGTAATTGGTAAAATTTAAAATAAGTAAATTTAACAGATAAGATCTTCATCATATCACTTCAGTGAATCAATTAAGTCTCACAACTTCTCAAAACTGGAGCTATCAGAAAAATGAAAATAAATATACTGTGTAGCAAGTAACTATTGAAAAGCCTCTTCCATTTTCCATCCTAACACTTTCTTTAATGTATATACAACATGCAGGGTGAGACGTATATTTCTGCACACTTTGCAGTGTTATGGAACGTATTCATGGCCACTGTCTACCTGAATTTCTCCAAGGCTCTCAATAAAGCTTCCCACAGACTTCTCCTAGAGAAGCTGATGAATTACAATCTAGACAAGAGGTTTGTGCAGTGAGCGGGGAACTGGCTGACAGGCTGCATCCAGAGGGTGCTGATAAACAGCTCCTTTTCAGACTGGTCACCTGCCACTAGACCTGCCACAAGATGACGTGGATAGGCTGCAAGAGTGGGGTAACAAGAACCTCATGAAATGCAACAAGGACAAGCATAAGATCTTGCACCTTGGAAAACACAAACTAAGAGTGCAGCACAGGCTGGGATCTACCCAGGTGGGGAGCAGCTCTGTGGAAAAGGACGTGGGGGTGGACAAGAAGCTCAATATGAGTGAACAGTGTGTAGGTGCAGCAAAGAAAGCCAACAGGATGCTGGCTTACATCAACAAGGGCATCACCAGCAGAGATACCACACTTTATTCAGCATTTGTCAGGCCACACCTGGAAAACTGTGTTCAGGTTTGGTCCCTACTCTACAAAAAAAAACATGGACAGTTTGGAGAGGGTCCAAAGAAGGGCCACAAAGATGATCAAAGGACTAGGAAGCCTGCCACGTGAGGAAAGGCTGAAAGAACAGGGTTTGTTTAGCCTTGAGAAAAGAAGGCTCAGAGAAGACATTCTCACCATGTTCCAGCATTTAAAGGGTGGCTACAAAGAAGATGGAGAGCCCCTTTTACATGGAGTCACATGGAAAAGACAAGGGGTAATGGGCAGGAGTTACAAGGAGATTCCAACGACACATAAGACAAAAAGTGTTCACAGTGAGAACAATCAGTCATTGGAATAATCTCCCCAGGGAAGTGGTAGATTCCCCAGCATGGGACACGTTTCATTCAGCTGAACAAGATACTGGGCCATATTGTCTAGACCGTGCTTTTGCCATGAAAGGTTGGACCAGATAATTCTTGAGGTCCCTTCAACCTGGTATTCTATAACTAAAAACAAGTAAATGCTTCTAGCAAGTACTGGTCTTCATTACAAACACCAGCCCCTAAAATAAAGTCACTAATTCTTTACTATATACAAATCCTTAATTTTAACTAAAAAGCTTCTCTGGTTGCCTGAAATGCTTCAGGGTGTGACTTCACTCATGATTATGAGTTTTGTACATAAATGGTTCAATGACAGATAACTGACACACAGCAAACAAAATGCTAGGCTGCTGAGTTGTGAGCAAGAATTACACACAAAGATTTAATACTTCTAGGACTTCCAAGGAAGAGTACTTCCCAGTATACTACTGTTTGATGTGGATTCTGAAGGTGCCAATTTTATTTCCTAAAGTATCTATAAAGGGATTGCTTATTGCTTCCTTCCTTTGCAAGGCAGAAGAGATTTACCATAGTTAGCTTTGGATGCTTCTAGATTGTAATCAATATAAACCACTTATATTACTAATTGATTACAACTAAAATAATGGGAGAGGCATCCAGATTTCAAGATGCTGGAACAGCGTTATCAAAACATCTCAAATAGCTCTAAGGCTCAAATTACTATGACTTACTAGCAAACACATATTTTTCACACCTCAACCCTTGATGTAACTGTCCATTCTAAGCAACTGACTTTTATTACTTCGCTGATCTGTACATCACACGTCAACCTTTCTAAACATTACATACATACATGATGTAAGGAGTTAATTAACATTAAGTATTTATATGGCTTTTGACATGCATTCTGTTGCTTAATATAAATTAATTAAGCAGAAGAATTACTTAGAAAATACATTTCTACAGTTGTAAATTTTCTTTGATCATTACAGAAATGACAGTAATTAAAGAAAATAAGACAGCACTGAAACCTTTAACAGACATTTTAAGTCAGGATTTTTCTTTTTTATTGCAGTTACCTTCTTTGCTTACTCTAAATTTATTCCAATGGGTACAGAAAAAACTCATATTTTTGAGTGTTAAAACAACCTAAAGTTTATCTTAATCAATTCTTCCAGAACTTCTGTGACTTGTGAAAATCTCCCAGTAGATTTAGAATCTACTACTACAGAATCAAGTAGGTTGGAAAAGACCTGTAAGATCATCAAGTCCAACCATTACTGCTAAGACCACAGGATTTTCCACTATATTACTACATATTAATGGGGTTAGAAAAGGAAAATCTTTGCGCTTTTGCTAACATAACACAAAATGCACATTTTTCTTTTTATTCCTTAATTGTGTAAAGCATTCTGTTTAGTTGGCGCCTTACAGACTATAATTTCTCCTTTCAATAATTAAGATATACATAGCAAACTCTGTCAGCTCTAATGAAAACAAAACCAAAAAACGTCATCATTAAAATGACATTTAGCAGCTGTCAGACTGGTATAGCAAATGTTTTTGGTCTGGGAAACAAAGTTAGTATTTCAAATACCAGTCTATGCAAACCAAAAAGTCTTTGGTCCCCTCACCATGCTTTTTCTGTAAATACCAATTTAACTGCTGAAGCTATACAGTAACACGCCATGCAGTTAAACTTTTCTGTTAAAGTTTACATAAGCACGCCAGTAAATTAAATATAAATGTAAGACTGTCATTACTAGTATAGCTTTTACAACAAAATAATTCCTTGAATGTATTTGTATATCTAAAGAATGGCTTCATCTTTGCACAGCTGTGTTTAAGGGCTTTCAAAAAGAACACAGGCTGAGAGATTTCGGCTTATTCAGCCTGGAGAAGAGAAGGCTCAGGGAAGACATTTTAGCAGTCTTCCAATACCTAAGAGGGCCTACAAGAAAGCTGGAGAGGGACTTTTCACAAGGACATGTAGTGACAGGACAAGGGGGAGTGGCTTCAAGCTCATAGAGGGGAGATTTAGATTAGACATTAAGGAAAAAAACTCTTCTCTGTGAAGAATGACGAAACACTGGAACAAGTTGTTCAGAGAAGCTGTGGATGCCTCATCCCTGGAAATGTTCAAGGCCAGGTTCGACGAGGTTTTAAGCAACCTGGTCTAGCAGAAGGTGTCTCTGCCAATGACAGGGGACCTGGGACTAGTGATCTTTAAGGTCCCTTCCAAACCAAACTGTGTGTTCTATGATTCTATGACAGTTACAGTCATCAATTCTGTAATTAGTGTCCTTAATTCAGTTTAATTCACCAAACTACATTACAGCTATTTTGATTCAAGTAAACTTTTAAGGGAACTAAACTACAGCAAACCCTTGTTTAAAACTTGAGGAACTTGACTCATATGAACTACTGTGTAAAAACAGTGCTGAACTTCTACAGATTTTATTTGAATTTATGGTCGCTTTATGCAAGCGCAATTCCAAAGTATATACCTCAATGAAGTTTAAGGCACCAAAACAAATATCCTTTGCAAAATTATGGCCACTGGATTTTGAGAACTCTTACTATTTCTTTTTTAATTTAAGCAACACAATAAAAGTTAATAACTAAAATGTTACTCAAGATTGCAATGTCTTATAAATTTGTAACATATTTTGACTGACCACTTACTGTTTAGAAGAAGAATATACTGTCAGTCTTGGATTATAAAATCATAACTTTAATAGTTTAAAAACAAAGCATAGTAATTAGCTTCAGCTGTGATATTTACAAGCATTTAGGTTACAAGCATAGAGTCAAATCTATGCACAGACTGGTCATCTGCCAAAAAACCCAAAACTTTCAAAGAATCAGATTATTCTTTGATACTTTATAACAGCAGACTGTGTTATTCCAGTAGTGATCAAGTTCTTCACAGTAAGAATTAAGAGAGAAGTTTTAATAAAACCTAATTCAATCTTTTTTCAAAGTGAAGAAATGCCCTAAATTAATAAAGCAGAAAACCTATGGATGATATTCAGATTACGAAAAACAAAATATTAATACAATCTTTCCTTTAACTGATAATTACTAAAGTAATAAAATTATTCCACCCCAGCAAAACTTCTTCTGTTGCATAGGCAATACTGTGGTCCCAAATGTTTAAGTCTATCCCTCAGATCAGCTTCAACTCTCAATCTCACACAGACACTTTCAGAATGAGCCTTTACTTCAAAAAGTTCTGCCAGAGTTCAAGAAGTACACGATACAAGGCACTATTGTCTTTTTCTTTAGTGATGAGAGCTTTTGAAGATAAATAACTTTCATTATCCTTGTATAAAAAAAAAAAAAAAGAAGCAAGCTTATCTTGTTTAATAATTAAACAACTTGCCTTCTGAATATGTTGGCATTTTGACTGGAGGAGAAAGAAATGCAACAACTGTTAAGCCAAAGGTTGCACTGCTGTTTGTGTAGAACATCATAGGAAGAAGATTACTAAATTACAGCTATATTTGCCATCACACAGCCTTATAGAGATGTAATATTAACACAATTGGAACTGAATGAAAATATTTGCAGTGTAACCAATTCCAGATGTTAATGGTAAAATAAAGACTTGCAGCAGAGACTCCTCTGTCAAACTGGATTAACAGACAAGTAGAAAAATTGGCTTTAAATAGTAATGGAGTGAAAATAGGCAGGTGGCATGTGTGTCCGAACTGTAGTGCACTGCAAGTAGGGTTTACTTTTTAATTGTAATTTAGCTGTCATGTTACAATGGTGCAAGTAAAATAATAACTCAAGATGCTGAACATCATAGAGCTTTCTCTTAAGTAGGATAGTCACGATTATGTGAAGTTGATGGCCTAACAAGAACCATGAGTTATTTTCAACATTTTGTTGCAAATACCAGCGCCAAAGCTGGGGGGGGGTGGTGGCAGTGTGGTGGGTGAGACTGATAGGATTTGAATCATCATGCCAGTCAAGTCTGATGTACAGCTTTTAACATTTCTGCAGGGGCTTTCACTATGCCTTTTGATCAGCAAATCTACAAAGATAAGGTTTGGGATACTGTAACAGGTTCACTGGTACAGTGTGTTTTTTACAACTAATCCAGGCACACATGAGATAAATCGCATGATGCTTCCTCCTGTAAAAGCTATAGCACATAAAAAAACAAACAAACAACAAAAAAAAAAACACCTCACATGAAAGTACTTTCTTCAGCTGAAGGGCAACAGATCATCATCAAGGTGTCATGGTTTAACCCCAGCTGTAAACTAAGCAACTAAGCACTACACAGTCACTTACTCCTCCTGCCCCTCATGAGATGGAAAAGTGAAGGGTGAAAGTGAGAAAACTCATGTGTTCAGGTAAAGACAGTTTAATTGGTAAAGCAAAAGTCATGCACAAGCTTGGCTTTCCAGCATCTGGTTTCTTCATGCTTATTTCCCCCCTCCTCTAGCAGTATCAGAGACTCTACTACTTTTTTGCTGCTGCTTACTTATTTATTAATACTATATGTATGCTGTATTCTTTGTTTCCAGTATTTTTGTGCAGCTTTACTTATTCTTTGAGCTCCTTTACCTACCATTATTGTTAATCTGAGGTAGGACAAGAAAAGTCTCAGCCTCCCTGCTCTTCAGTTTTTCCTATTTACTTTTACTGTGGTTGCTGCAGGGATTTAGTTTGCAACCTGCTGACACTGAAGTTCTGAAAAACCAAAAAGGCAAATTGCATACAAGAGAGGCAGCAATGCAGGGATTTAAACACACTCTCATTTTGCCTTTAGTGGTCTGGAAGAAAGCGCAGCATAGTGCAGGTGAAAAATGAGACAAGTCAGTGCTGCTAGTGTAATCCAAGACATATGTTAAAAATATGAAACACAGGAGGAGTGGTGGTGTCTGTGAGATACACCTTCTCCAAGAAAAGTTCAATACTGATGAGGACTGAGATATAGTAGCAGTACAATACAGGGGTATATCTGGCTTTACCTTAACAGCACTGAGCAATCTGACAGAGGCCAGTGAAGGGTGGCTTTATCAAAAGGAGACAGATTGATTCAAAATCACGCAAAAAGTTTGAGGATTTTTTAAAGTTAACAGTGCTATTCTATTCTCTGAAGTGACTGCTAGGACATCAGTGGTTTTATTGTACTACTGAATTAAAAGCAATTGAAAGTGATTTTGATGCAGCCATTCTGCAATAGAAAGCACTAACGTGTTTAAATGCAATTTAAAATAAAAGAAGTACTACACAATGTTAAAGTAAAAACTTTCTTAGGTAAAGAGCAAAGGGAAAACACCAACAAAGGCTGAAAAATGCAAATCTGGGTCTCTCTGCAAAGTCCAAAAATTAATTAAAATTAAATCTCAGCAAACACCGGATGCATACACATTCATTCTGTTCAAGCGACTACTTTTGTATTTTCAAGCATATGTTAAAAAAAAAAATAAAAAAATCTCAAAATCTATTAGCGTTACTAAATTGTTGTTCTTCCCAGCCAATTTGTTACAGCAATGTAATAGATGTTAAAATACAGTCAGCAATATATATTTCTTATTTTTCCACAGGTCTGCCTACAGTATGGTAGGATTTTCACAGATAGGCACAAGCTGAAAGGATTTCAGTCAGACATTCATAAAAAAAAAAAAGAACACCAAAAAAAACCAAACAAAAAAAAAAAACACAGACCTGGAAGGACACTCAATATGACAATTAATCCATCCTTCCACCAGAAGTTCAACAATATCCTTCTGTTTCTCATAAATGCTTGTCTATAATTTTTATTATTTTTAATACAGGCTTCAGTATTAATGACATCCTGGTGTTGCTTCCATTCCAAACTGCCAAACTCTTCTGCAGATCTGTTGCCTACTTTGTTTCTTCCCAGTCAATCTGAAGAAAGAGTTACCCTGAACACACAACTTCACATTTGTCTCTGTTCAATTGTACTTGACTTCTCTTCAACTATTTATCTAAGTTGTCAGTACTTTCTTGGATTGCAATCCTGTTTTTACAACAAACCACGTGGCACAATCATTAAGTCCTATTTAAAAAATTTAATAGATAGGATATCTATTTCCTCATTCAGACAAAGATTAGCTGCTTAATGCTTCTTGGACTACTTATTCTAGCACTTTAATGTGTTTTCTATAACATCAAAGCCATGAGCTCTTTCTCGAGTTTAAAAAACAGTAGTTAAAAAAAACAAACAACCTTTTCTAGAACAATCTCCTTTCCTACACCGACAAATCAAGCATGTACAAGTAGTCTTGATGACAAGAATAGTTAGTAATCTTCTAATATATATCTGATTTCTACTGTTTGCATCTGTGTATGCATTTTGTATTTTACACTTTGACTACTGTTTTATTTTTAAATTGTGAAATTCTCATATAACTACTTGTGGCTGAGAGGTAGAGCTTCAAGTTCTGCAAGAGTATTTACACAAAATTGAGCAGGATAAGGTTGGCAAGGAACACTGTAAACACTTGCCCTTACTCAAAGCAACAGCAGAATGTTGTAGTAGGATGATGCCGCAAATCAAGGGAACAGATGATATTCCTGCCCTCCTGAAATACAGGATGAGCCTTACACAGCTCCTTGTGTCAAGCAAGACCTAGAATAGGAACTTGTGTTACTAAATAGGTAACAGGACCTTCTGCTTCTGAAAGCCCATTCTATTGACCCTCCAAATCTCTTCTTCAGTCTTGCCTCTTCTCTATGCATTTTGAATTTCTGAGAACAATTGGAAACATAGTTGAAAGAGGAAAGGTGCTTTTTCCCATATCAAAAAGGCTATGTTGCTGCGCTTGCATGGCTCTCCCAAATAATACAGGTGCCAAATTCATTCTTATCATATTAGTCTACCATTCCAAACACTTCTTTGCTGAAGTGTAGAAAAGTAATGTGAAGAACTGCCTTTTTCTCCCCCACAACACAATACGGCACTGTCATGGGTTCAGCAGTAGCAGTCATTTTTTCTCCTTCTTAGTGGCTGGTGCAGCACTGTGTTTCTAACTT